>WYDI02010667.1:0-11771 GCA_009867235.2 Psittacus erithacus | reverse complement strand
AGGAGGGGAAGCTGGGAGGAAGCAGAGACAGGACACCTGACCCAAACTGACCAAAGAGGTATTCCATACCACAACACATCATGCCCAGGATGTAAACTGGAGACAGTTACCTGGAAGGGGGAGATCACTGCTCGGTCGGGCTGGGTATCGGTCGGCAGGTAGTGAGCCGTTGTCTTCTCTTCCCTTGTTATTTCCCTTATCATTATTGTTATTGGTGGTGGCAGCAGTGGTTTGTGTTATACCTTAGTTACTGGACTGTTCTTATCTCAACCCGTGGGAGTTAACATTCTTTTGATTCTCCTCCCCATCCCTCTGGGAGCGGGGGGAGGGAAAAGGTGGGGAGTGAGAATGGCTGTGTGATTCTGAGCTACCGGCTGGGCTTAAACCATGACAGGAAGACAGTTTTTATTATGAGCTTGGTGAGGCACTGGCTCAGGTTGCGCTGAGAAGTAGTGGATGCCTCATTCGTGGAAGTCTTCGAGGCAGAGTTAGATGGGGCTTTGAGCAAACTTACCTAGTGAAAGATAGCCCATGGGCTACATGATCTCTACAGGTCTCTTCCAACTCAAACACTTCTGTGATTCTGTGATACATGACTCAACTCCTTCATTTATTTCTTTACTATTTTGAGGGAGATTGTGTAGAAGAACCCAGGAAAAATAAGAGGCTCTTTTATACAATAGACAGACCAATAGAGTACAAACTACAAAAAAGCAACAGATATCTATTTCACTTTACTAAATCATATGGATACACGTAATGAAACTTACTATATTTACACTGTAATAATAATAACTGTTAATATTATAATGATGAATATTAATATCTTATATTAATATAATGCTGATTAATGCAAATGTAATAATACATGGCATAAAAGAATGCCTGTGCTTACTGGTACTCATGTAAAATGAGACCACAGACAATCCAATTACAGCTTTAGCTGATTTCTGATGCTGATAAACAGCTGATGTAGAAACTGATGTAGATGTGGCATCAGTCAATTATTGATGTCGTGTTGCCGTGTAAAAGGGAGAGAGTGGATCAAAAAACTGACTGTGCAAGTTGCAGTGTCAAGGACCTGCACTAAGTTTCTGCCTTCCAAAGGTGACTTTTGATCTAGAGATTGAAGTTTCAAGTTTGTTGAACAGAAAGGGGATATTGCCCTGTGAGCTGTTTCCGCAGGTCTTACAGCTGAGGTGTTTCTTAAATATCCTAAGTGAAAAGTCCACAGCCAAAAATTGGATTTTCATACATAAACCTAGCTGATTTTAAGAGAATTTTTGCTTTTTTTAAAGCCTTTTCCAACTTCATAGTGAGCATTTAACCTTGTGTTTGCTTGAGAGTATTGTTCTTTATCCGCACATTTGTATGATTGAAATGTGGCCAGGCAGAGATGAAGCATTAGGTTATATTGCCTGTTTGGAGAGAAAAGATCCAAAAGGTCCATGGCAGACCCTGTGGATCTCATGCACTGACATGTGTATAAACGCCTAGGGGCTATGGTGCATTTTCTGCCAAGCCTTAGAAGCCTAGGTACTGGTTTTGCCAGGTCCTGGAAAAGCATCTCCTCTGTCAGGCTATAATCAATCCTGATCCTGTAAGACACAGGTGGCATGAAACAGCTAACCCTGGGCAGGCTTCTTGCCTATTACACCTGTGTAGCAGTTGTTATTGCTGGACTCTATACTAGCTACAGATCCTACTAATTAAAAATGGGACGTGTTACCCCTGCTCCAAGGCAACTGAAGACTTTGACTATGAAAGCTGTATGTCAAGAAATACTATACAGTGGAAGTTACTCTCCTCCTTCCCCTGCTCCCAAGAATTAAAAAGCTATTTTACCACTGCTAATTTAAAAGAAAATTACTTTAAACTGCATCCCTTGGAGACAGACCTTAGAGGCCACACATTTACAAAATGGCACTGAAGAGAAATAGGCATTTTTATGAGGTCTGCTCAGAAAAATAGATTTGGATAATTGTGAATCATCCATTGAAAAACTTGTATTTCACATGTGGCGGCGCAACTTCATGGCCTTTTTACACAGCGATGCTACTAACTTGTATTAGTTGTAGCCTATGACTTTCAACTTTGAATAGAGCAATTGTGGACAAGAAATAAATATTTTTCATTCAATTTGATTCCTTTGTGGTTCTGTGAAAAAAAAAAAAGACAACACCTCAAATTATTTTTAAAGAAAAGATACACAAATTCTGTGTCTGGAAAAGTCTATGTGGTTCTTATTATCTCATGACATTTAGCATTATTTTAAAGAATAATAATAATCTCTTCACTGGAATATATTGCAGACAGCCTGTTGGTTGCCTAAATTCCCCAAGTTGCTTTAGACTCTCTTTGACTTTGGTTACACTTCGGGTTGACTGCACTGGCAATGAAACAGTTACTTTAGCATTTCCCTTTGCAGCTTTCCATTACAATCTATGTGAAATCCAGATGTATTTGTTTTCTTCCAAAGAGTTACCTTGGGATACAAAATCACGGTTAATGAATCTGAGTGTGCTGGATCAGATCCCAGTCCAGCTCTCTGGGAAACCCAAATTCCATTACCTCAAGAAACTAAGCCTCAAATGCATTCAAAATGCTTTATATGCCAGATAACCATGCTTATTGATCATACCAAAACCTAGTGCTTCTTCTTGACAGCAGGAGTTAACGCAGATGAGACAGTGGAGTAATAAATTGACAGTCTTTAAACGCTACCTCTACATTTAAGAGATAGTTAGGAAAAAATAGGCTCTCCTGAATAGATGATTTCGTAAGTCAGATTTTATCCCTTTATGCTCCAGAGAATTTTTTCTCCCCACTAAGTTCTAGTTTAGACATCTGAAAATAGACCCTTACAATGGAAAACCTGACTAAATCCTAGCTGTGTTGCAACACTGCCAATGCAGTATTATATTGAAATTACTTTTAAAAAATGTAACAATTTAAAATGGAGCTGCAAGAGGTAAAACTAGAGATAAGTCACTTAATACTTTCTGACCAAATTATAGAGGTGGCAGCAAACTTACTTCCCCTCCTTTTTCCTCAAGCAGCACAGAGGATCTGCATTTGTCTCCTTTGTGATCAGCAATGAACTTTTGCTTTTGCTGTTTTGATCAACATGAACACCTCTATTGCTAGTGCTATAGTACTAAGGAACCCTTCCATAGAAGAGCTGCCAAGGAGAGAGCTGCTTGCAGTTAGCAGAGGCAAAAGTTCAGAGCATGATTAAACTCTAGCACGCACTCAGCATGTACAGCTGACCTGCTCCTCTGCCTCCTTTCCAGTATTCTTATTTTTCCAAAACATCTAGATATTGGGTTTTCCAAGTAATATTTTCCATAGCAGAAACAGTAAACCAGCTAAAAAGGCATATGAAGCATCTTCTTCAGCAGTTCTGGAGCATACAGTATCTTCTATAATTTTATAAGAAGTGATTCATGCTGAACACAGAATCATAGAATAGTTAGGCTTGGAAAGGACCATAAGATCATCTAGTTTCAACCTCCCTGCCATGGGCAGGGACACCTCACACTAAACCATGTCACCCAAGGCTCTGTCCAACCTGGCCTTGAACACCGCCAGGGATGAAGCATTCACAACTCCTTTGGGCAACCCATTCCAGTGCCTCATCATCCTTACAGCAAAGAATTTCTTTTTCTATCCAATCTAAAATTCCCCTGCTTAAGTTTTAACTTATTTCTCAGTATCTTTCAAAACAAAAGTCTTAATTTATTTTATATCACATCAACAGTCATTGTGCAAAGCATTCAGTCAATCAGCCACTTTATCTTCCAATTCCACTAACCTGTTTGCCACCTTCTTATAGGGAACCATAGGATTTTACTAACTTACTATAAAACATATTAAAGTCACTGAAGATTTATTATTATCATTTCTGGGAAGACTAGAAGTTTGATCTTCATTTTTCTCAGTGATGTTATACTATTTATTGTGACCCTGTGGAAATCCAAAGCCAGAGGCCAGATCACTCCAGTGAGTGTAAATGACTACACGCCAAGGAAACTTAGAGATCCAAAAACCTATTCTACCTACCTGAGCAGTGGTCTGGGCCTTCTGGGTAACTCTCCCAGGTTTATATCGTGGGCATGACGTACTGTTGTATGGAATACCCCTTTGGCTAGTTTGGGTCAGGTGTCCTGTGTCTGCTTCCTCCCATCTTCCCCTGCTTCCTGACAGAGCATGAGACTCGAAAAGTCCTCAGAGTAATCACTACTGAGCAACAATTAAGAGCATAGGTGTTATCAGCATTGTCCCCAGGCTTAAGTAGAAAACACAGCAATGCTCCAGCTACTAAGAAGGGGAAAAATGACTGCTACTGCTGAAGCCAGGACATTATGTATCTTAAACGTTAGTTTAATTGGCAAAGTCTGTACCCAAATAGATTTTTCCTAGAAGCAGCATATTTATTATTTCCACAGCTAATTAGTATTAGAGGACTTTGCAACATTGTGGCTTTTGACTGCCTGGTTAGTTTCATTTTTTTTTTTACCCGTAATTGGTATAATATATTAATCTTCATTTCTCTTCAAAAATTCTTTTTAAAAATATGAATGTATACTTCATCTGGGCTGAGGCGGATTTGCGGCACTAATGAAACATATATAGTCTACAGTACATTTTCTTAACGTTTGTGTTAAACTTTCGCAAGACAAGTAGCTCCTACTGTTTAAATAACTGGAAAAGAATATATAACTAGTTGAGGTTTTTAAGGTGAAGATTAGATGAAAAAAGTTGACACACTTTAGTTGATAAGGTATAAGGTGAAAAGGTGTTACACCTCAAAGTGCTTGTTGTTTTGAGAAAATTTTAGAGCTTTCCTCATTATAATTTCCTTCAAGAGAAATTTCTTAAACAGAGGAACATGAGAGGTAGCATCGCTATGCTGTAAGGTCTGAGGACTGAAAAGGCTTATCACAGGCTGCTGCTTCTCCAGCTTTCAACCATCTGCTCCAGTGTCTGTGAGCTACCTGTCAGTTTGCCTAAGAACAGCAGAATGCACGAGGGCATGGATGTTATTTAGCATAATTTTATGGGGCCTTCCTGATAAAAGAACTAAAGGAACATCTAAGGTTGACAAATGAAGAAACTTTGGGGCTGCATCCTGAATGAAGGAACACCTCCAGCTGCCTTATTCAGCTGCTAGGCCTTTCTCTGGAAAGGTATCAGAAAGTGAGCAGACATGAAAAGGAACAGATAGAGCATAAACTGACTTCATTTGTAGCATGCTGCCGCTTTTCTGCTCAGTATCTAAATGCAGTTTCTAATAAAGTGGCTCTACTGAATTCCTGCATAAGACAGCCCTGTGTCAACTGCATGGAAATCTATGAAGACTTTCTTTTTAATTCTTTCAAGTCTAGGGTTAGGGGGAGCATGTCAGTAAACTCTGAGATGTTTACTTATTCTGGTCCCGAGTCCTAGGTCTGGCCCTGGCAAGAAACACTGGAGCTCTGAGTTCCCTAATAACAGGAGAAGACACACGGCATTTGTTATTTGGCAGAAGACCCTTGCTGGTTTCTCTAGAACTTCGAAACAACCACTTCCATTTCTCTGTGTGGGTCATATATAAAGAATAGCCTGTTGCCTTACACTTGGAAAGAGCCTTGTAGTAGCAGCAGTGGGAAAATTCTTTTGGTTAAAGTTACAGATAAGAAACACATTACTTTTATGAACTAAAAAGCATAAACTGTAAACAGAAGTTTTAACCAAGATTACTGATATCATAGAACCTGATAACAAACACAGCCTTTCTGGCAAGTGGAAATAGTGCTCTTTAAGGTAGATTTTTCCAGCTGTCAATGGCTCTCAAATGCTTCTGCTCATCAGCATACTTTAATGGAAGAGATACAGGCAGTTTAATGGCAAGTTTGCTTTGGGCCAGGATGCTCTGAGGTAAGTAGGAAGGGAGGGTTACTAGACATCTGTCACTACCTATTTCACCACATTTCAACAATCATATTTTGGAGGACTTAATCTGGTATTTTTTGTCATTATTACTTTGGTGAGTGAAATACTCATTATTCATAGTATTGGTCAGGTTTTTATCTGAGGCACATGTTACATTTCCTATTCCAAAGCTCATTTTCCCTTGATTTTTAGATCTTCAAAGCATTTACAGAAATGGCCCCCTTTCTACTCCAGCACTGAATGTTGGCTACGTCTCAGCAGTTTCTTCCATGTTTCTTCTGTAAGGGCACATGGGAGACAAGAGCCCTGGCTTCAGTAAGGTGATCTGATCAAGGGTCTTTTCAATGAAAAAGGAGATAACAAGGAAAGGGAGAAGTAATGAGATCATACAGAGACACCTCTGTACAGCAAAGATAATGCAGCCAGTGGGAAGAAACAAACCTTTTTGGTCACGGCTACTGTGTCCACTGTCCCATAATGGGGTTTTGGAGTTATCAAAAAAACATCCTCTAAACCTTCTGATTGAAGACAAAAAAGTGCTTTCTGCATTTCAAACCTTTTTCCTATTGACTTTGTTGCAAAACCTTCTGCTTTTCATCATGCTGTCGCACTACAAACTGAGGAAGCACTCAAGCAGTTTACAAAACATGAGAAGGATTTCTGGTGATTGTGCCTGTTAGCCCAGTCACTGAGGTAAAGCCGAACAAGCACAGCCCTTGGAAAAATAAGTTACTTTTCAGATATGGCTGTCCCAATATCACCCCAGCTTTGCAGCTAAGGAAAGATGATCTTAATTCAGAATTAAAGATAATTGCACATTTAACTCAGCTATGCAACCCTTCTCTTTATAAACAAAATGAAAGGAGCTAGGCAGGGCAGCTTGCATTTTAAACTATATTAGGGACAAAAGTTTGATATTCTGGAGCTTAAAGCGTGTGTGTATTGGGGAGCAAGATTCAAATTTTTGCTTACTATTTGTCCTGGTTTTAGTCCGGTGTCACTATATAACAACAGTAGAATAAGGCAAGGTCAGTGCTCAGGTGCTCACTGCATTAACCCACTTCACATGCCTGCAGACTGAACTGGAGATATTGGAATTATGGAAATCAGATTTTTTAACTGTTTTCATGGTCAAGGATGTGAGAACTGCTACTCAAAAGCTTCGTGTGGATGACAGAAAAAGCATTTTTTTTCCCATTTGTAACAAAAGTCTTACAGGAACTCGTTCAGATTTTTATTTCCTTGGCGCTAAGTTGATTTACAAGTGAATGGGGTTTTCATTAGTAAAAGATATAAGACTACTGGATAGCTTAGGACCCATTTTGAAATACTCAGTGCCTAATGCCATAAGGTTTTTAAATCAGTGAGAGTAGAGAATGCTTGGCATCCCTGGAATTATGCAGTGCCTCAAAAATTATTTAAGGTACAGTGTTTCTTTGTTACATTCTACACGTAAAGCATTAATTTTGACTAGGCTTTCTAAAGAAATGAATGATAGCATGGACTGATGGTTAAAAAATACAAAAGGTATCCAGCATTCCAGCTGGCTTTAGCTTTGAGAGCTTTTTTATTTCCTAAAACTATGAAAAAAGCAATGCATTTTAAGCCCCAATTTCTATTGAAAACCCAAAAAGCCAAGTTTTATGATTTTAAAAAGTCTGTCTGAAACTTCAATACTTGAAAGCCAGCCCTCCTCCCTGTCAATCTTCTTGAGCTTCTCCTTCTCTGTTTTAAAGAAATATAATCACTCTTTGCATTCATTTGTGTTTAAACAAAGCACTTCAGGAGGAAAAGCCTACATTGAAAGGAGTTTTATTTACATGAGAAACAGATCTAGCTGACAGCCATAGCGTAATGACTGGCAAAGAGCCCTTCAAAGGTTTGTCTCCTATAATACCAAACTGCACTGTTTTCCAGAAAAAAAATATTTTCTTCCTCAAGTGATCTGCCATTTGTACAAATTAGTGTCAAGGACGGATTTCAGCGCTGCGGTGACAGATTTGGCCCACATAATGCAGTTTACACGTCAAATAAAATCATTTGGACGTTCTTCACTTTCATGTTCACAAAACTCGGGAACATAATAGATTTATAGCCTGCAGAGTGTGAAGACATTTTGATGAGCTATGTCATACTGGGTCACTTATCCTTAATAATACCGTTTCACGTCTGTGCCACAAACAAATCCAGCTCAGGGCAAAATGAAATGTTACACTGACTGCTGCTGGCCTTTCATCCAGAAAGGCAAAGAGAAGCCATGAGACCTTCTAGCTGGCTTCATTTGCAAAGTAATCAGTGTAAATTAAATATTATTAAAGATCCCCCAAAGAATGGGACGTGTTTCTGCAGTGAAAATAATTTGTCATCCTTAGTCTGGTGCTTAGCTGTTTGGAAATCAGCTGTGATTTTCTGTCACAGGGTATCCCTAATAAAGGGAAGAAGAGGTCAGTAGAAATGCAATGTGTTGCACTGTTCTTTTATAAGATGTGCACATCTGCTTTCAACTATTTTGTTCATAGAATCACACAATCATTTAGGTTGAAAAAACTCAGGTCACACCTTTCACATCAGCCATCTCAGGCTGGTGAGGTTAGTAGCACCGTTGATGGGAGCCACTGGTGCAGGGCTTTTCTTCAGCTGAGGCTTCTTTCATTTAAAGAGCATCTCCCCCTTCTCTAGCCAGGGAAATATAAACCTTAGAGATTTCATATGCTAATTTACTGACAAGAATGCACAGCTAAGTTACAACATTATCACTGCTGTTTTATGCACATAACAATGTGAAGTACTATCTTCAACAGGATGATTTTGGGGAACTGGAGAGATTCTTGGGGATCCCATGTCTTCCCTTCCTTCTTCCTGCGCTGGAATTGGTCTTTTGTTACCACCTATTCCACTGTCACAGAATGGCAATATGAATATCTTTGGGTTATCTTTACATTTCTTTGCTGTAAAATTATTAAATAACCCCTCAACTAGATAATTATTTTTAAAACATGAAATTGTTAAGCTTTAAAAGCACTTTTTCCTCGTCTCTTTTTTGTTCTTGTAATGGTCAGAGACATACTTCCTGGACTGCGAGGGACCACACTCCTCCAAAATCTTGCATTTGCTAACCTGGGAGTTCACATTCCTAAGTGAAAGCACATGAAGCCATGGTTGATGCTTGCAGCTTGTTGCAAAGACTCGTGTAAATTAAGAAGTTGAACAAAATGACATGAATACAGTACACAAAAGTACACAAGCAATATGAGATACCACTGTGCATCAAAGATAGCTAAATGCTGTTAACACACTGAGATTGAGACTTCAGTGTGCATTCATGAGCGCATCTTGCCTAATGTGTCAGAGGCTTCTGCAAATAATTAGGAGGCCAACTTCCGCCTAGAGCTGAGGATTCTCAGCCACCACTGCCTCAGAGCCACGTGGCATTATTTTGGTAAAATTAGATACCCCTAGCCACGTACCCAGCTTCAGCAACATCAGAGGTTGGACTGGAATTGCATCTGGCAGGTCTGATACTGCCATCTGAGTCCTGCTTTTGAGGCTAAAATAATATTTAAAATGTGCACTTTATTTCCAAATCAGAACCATTTTTTGAAAACTTTAAATATTACTGAGGATCAATACTTATTATGATTAGTCAAGGGGTGTCAGGAGATAGAATATATTTATAATTCTTCTCAAGACAGCTCACTGTCCTTCTTTACATATCATCATATCCCAGTTTGTAGGTGGGGGGTATAAAGCAATCATGCTGTGTTGTTACCTCATGAAAACATTTGATCTGCATGAGATGGCTCTTGAAACACCACTAGACTTTACACCAAACACAAAGAAGACCAGATGAAAAGACATACCCTATGAAAATTGACTTACATAAGAGTCTTGTTCACTAATAACAAAATATGTTTCTTTTCTTGTGTAAAAAGAAAGCAGTTTTGGAAAAGACAAACATTATACCTAAGAGGTTTTGTGCAAAACTGAAAATTTTATATCTATTTATAGACTGGATTTATTTTAAAGGAAACATACTTCATTTTCTGCATTATGTGGTAACTCATCATATACCTAAAAAGAAATATTTGGATAGATAGTTTGCATGAGCAGGCAGGTACTCACAAACAGGCAGGCCTTCTGCTATACTATATTTTTCAGATGCAACAGTCCTTGAAACAGTCCTAAGCACTACCATACGCATAGAAAATAAATACCATTTGGTTGAAATATCACACATAGCTAACCTGGGTCTTTACTGTCCCTCTTAGACCAGATGTTCCTCTGAAGCAGTGACTCCAAAGAAGATGCAACAGTTATAGTAGTTACAGATTAGCCTGCCATGTCAGGAAGAATGCATTTGATAGCCTCATTTTCTGTGGGTGAATGCCCCTGTGAGCAGTGGCAACAGCTAATAAGCATGTTGACAATAGTCAGGTTAAACATGTTGACAATGGTCAGGGTAAGTGTAAGGCAAAAGCAGCAGGCCGCAGAGGCCAAAGGCTAGGGTGAGCTCAGAATGCTCTGGAGAATCGAAACTGCTGAGGTTAGAAAACTAATTAGAGCAAAGACAGGATGCAGAACCGCAAGAATAAGGATGTAGCTAGAACTGGGGAATTTTGTGATCATGTAATCTTTACCACAGAGTTATTTGTAACCTTTGTGCTTTATACCAATCAGCAGCTTATCACTAAGGACTTTGTGCCAATGGGTAGCTTGTTACTGAGGGCAACTAAACACGGAGCAAGTGTGAATCTGGTATAAATAACCCCGTGTAACTGCAATAAAGTGGCAATTGCTTGATCACATTGATTGTCTCCGCGTTGTCTGTGACTCCCGTGTCAACAATTTTCCTGCTCTGAGACCTCTATGAGTGTACACATGTCATGGGCTGGAAAATTCCCTAACAGTCAAGTGGATTTGCCTTCCTGAGGTTTGTTTATTTTGGAAGGGGGGGAGAATGAGTAGGACTATAAATCAGTCCCTTCCCACCCAGCTCATTTTGTTTGTTCTTGGCCCCACGTGGGCCCTATTAGTTTCAGAGCACCAGGACTGCAATCAGCAAAGCATGGGGGACTGCAGAGCTCCTTACCACTCAGCCTCAGAACAAATGCTGCCAGGGGAAATTAGGTCATAAAACAATTTCCTGAACCTGTATTGTATAAGAAACTGGAAGCAAGCATGTGTCTCAAAACAGAGCTCTGTTATGATAAGTTTCATTTTTTTTCATCTCTCTTTGGTAAAATAGTGTTGAATTAATTATATTTTAAATCCTGTAATTGATATCAAGGCTGTATTATAGCAGTGTTTTGTAATTGGTTTTGAAATGCCTTGTTATTGTATACAGTCATATTAATGATATAATCAGATGTTGTTGGTGTCTCAGCCAAATGTGTATTGCATGCTTGGATTTCTAATCAGATGCATTAGCCAAGAGTACAAAAATCTCATTCAACTTAAGTATCTGAGTAGAATACAAAAAGGAGTGCAGAATAGTTAATATTAATATTCATGTATAGGGTTTCAGCTAACTGAATGGAAAGCTGCAATATTGTTCTTATTTGAATCTAATCAACTGAGCTGGCTCCTATAAGCCTGGGGTCAGTCAGGGTTTTGAGGAAGGACATTATTCTGCAAAATGCACACAGCCACTCAAAAATTGCACCTGCAGTAAAATCACTGTAAGCTGTGGTATGCTATCAGACCTTGTAATTGTGTCTACTGGTCTTTTGACATACTGTCCTGGGTTCAGCAGTAGCAGTCATTTTTTCTCCTTCTTAGTGGCTGGTGCAGCACTGTGTTTTTAACTTTCAGCCTGAGAACAGTACTGATAATACCAA
>WYDI02010660.1:0-52232 GCA_009867235.2 Psittacus erithacus | reverse complement strand
GTCCCTGCCCATGGCAGGGGGGTTGGAACTAGATGATCTTAAGGTCGTTTCCAACCCTAACTATTCTATGATTCTATGTAGTTCCAAGCCGCCTGCCATGGGCAGAGGTGCCTCCCACTAGACCAGGCTACTCAAAGCCCTGTCCAGCTTGGCCTTGAACACTGCCAGGGATGAGGCAGCCACAGCTTCTTTGAGCAACCTGTGCCAGTGTCTCACCACCTTCACAGTAAAGTATTTCTTCCTTATATCTAACCTACATCTCACCTCTATAACCTTGAAACTAAATTCCGTGTTTTTACTGTAGTCACAGAATCATAGAATCATAGAATAGTTAGGGTTGGAAAGGACCAGTCACTTTCTTATCCAATGCATTTCTAGTGCTATTTCATGCGATCTCTTTATGTGGTAGGGTTGTGTATGTCCACATACAAGCAGTGTAAATGCAGTTGCATGCAGAATGCATGAACTGCATTCAGATACAAGCCCTTACAGAGGACTCATCAGCGTGCAGGTGCATTTGTAATATAAATGCATATGTACATACACATGCTCAATAAAAAGGTTGAACTCAAGCATTAAGGCTAAACTTTTTTGGCAGGAATTAAGGGAGCCATGGGAATAAGTGTGGGACACGAGTTCCCCACTCTTTTCATCTGAGGTTGATGGTTTTTATCTGCCAGAGGTCCTTCTCGCTGAAGCACATCCCACCCTGCCACACACTGGGAAGCTGCTGTACTGATTAATGCAATTGCTGCCCTTTACCATAGAGGTTTAAATATGAACTCTGGGTTTCTTTGCAGAAGACAAGAGAAGGCAAAGTTGTGCCACCAACACACATATGCCCAGGCACCAAGCCCATGGGCACCCAGCTTTGTGGTTGATTGTCACCAGATGAACTTGTTCATCAACATAACTAGTGCTTAGGACCAGACTGGAAAGATCTGAGCAGCCTGACATAGGCTGGCTATGCAATTGAGTGCCTGTCAGTCAAGCTTGCATGGGGTTTTACAGCAAAACGGGAAGATAGCTCACTCCATCTTGATTAAACTGCCTCATGTTTTGCTTTCAGAGTCCTCAGTGCAATGAGGACAAGCTGAGCAGAGGCTGAATGGACTTCTGTTGCAGGAAGAAAATAAATGGAAACACATGATTTAATTCAATTTTGTTTGGCAAAGATGCTTCTTCCACTTTGTTGTTGCTACAAGACCAAAGCTGTAATTCTCTTGAAATCCAGAGCATGCCACCAGAGAAGAATTAGCACAATGGTTCAATGGTTTTAGCTTTATGTAGCACTCCCAATACTCAGAGACTGAGTCCTTACAAGAGAATAAACAAAATGAAGTAAGCTGTTTGTTCAGCATGTTCCAGCACCCATCCATCTGCCTCCCTTTGTACTCACAGTTCCTCAGCCACAACTTTTCTTATCCACTACCATCAAAACTATGACTCATTTTTCACATAATAGATTGGGAGAAAAGTAAAGAAGTTTTTGTACATAATAAAGCTTTCTCTTGCCCAGGATCTCCTGCATCAGCTGTTATTTTACTTCTCATTAAAAAGAATGACATGATGAAAATGTACTTTTTCTAGCTCTGGTTAGCTGCAGCAGGACTCACTGTCTATGCCACAATTAGCTCTGCTTGACTCTTCACAGAACCGGGCAAATGAAGCTTTGGTATAGTTAATTTTAGGACAAGGAATTTGTCAAATTCCCAGGCCATAAGGCAACTGTTAGCACAGTTTATGCAATTAGTGAATTTGTTGAATGGGGGAAGTGTCCCCCTCTCTACCCAGACATTTTATAAGTTCAGCTAGCACACTTTCATGGTTGCAAACCCAAGTCACTCTAAAGTGGAGGCACTGGCCAAAATGTCTGCCCACATGGCTCTATCAGGTTTTGAATCCGTGTTTCATCATCATTAAAACCATATCCCCCAGCAGATGAAGTGGTTCCCATGAGGAGGATCTGCCCTGATGGTGGCATCTTCAGTGACCATCCCTTTTCCACAGCATGATGTTATACTCTGCTAGCAGCAAGGCTGATACTGTATTCCCATGTTAAGGCTGCGTTTGCCTAGCACGTTTCTCCCTGCTCTTGCCTTCCACATGCTAGACTGGTTTTAACAACGCTTAGCCTGGCTGATAGACAAGAGGCAAAACACACAGCAGGCAGCCAGCAGATTTCCAATTCAGATGAAATCTTACAGCTTTCTTCACACAAATCTCGTGTTTTCCCACAATTTGACCCTCATATGCATCACACAAGCATTGCTGCTGCAGGAATCTCACATGTGTTAGATCGATTTCCCTACAATGAGAACATCATTTGCCAAGCAGATAGGGGGAGTGGTCTAGCAAACCCAAAGGTCCCCTCTTAAGTCTGCTGGGACCACTAACCCACATGCGCAGCATGTGTGACACTGTGCTAGGGTGAGGAAGGCTCTTAGCAGTGTAAACTACATCTCTGAACAGCAGACTGATCTTTTGCATTTCTCAGCACTGAGCAATGTAATTTTTCTTAGTTGCTACAATCTCTACTACCCATGCACAGGCAAGGAGTGTGGCTGAGGCTCGTAACATCTGTTTGAGATACTCAAACTTTGCCAGGTTATTTTGTGATGCTAAAGTTATTATAGAAAGTCACAGGTTTATGTAAAGAGGAAACAAGATAAAGTTAATATGCTTTAAAATCATGGCAGGCATTTATCTTTTGGATCTTAACATTACTTGATAGGACTACATGATGCAGTCTCTAAAAAACATCACTCTGAGGAAAGCTCCAAAGAACAACACCTTAAATACATCTTTAGCACTTCATTTGCTCAGTTCTACACTTTCATTTCCTAGGCATGTCTTAAGTGCATTCAGTAGGATAATAACTATAATTCCTATGAGCTAGCTAAATTACCTCTAGCAAATTTGTATCAGCATTTATATTGTATTAGCATCATTATGTTGTAATTTAAACCTTTAATTTCACTGCTAATCAAAGGCAATCTAGCTGTCGTGGTTTAAGTCCAGCCAGCAAGTACCACACAGCCACTCGCTCGCTCCCCAGATTAGGAGAGGGAGGAGAACTGGAAAAAGGTAAAACCTGTGGGTTGAGGTAAGAACAGTTTAATAACTGAAATAGAGTTAATAATAGTAATAATAATAGTGGTAGTAATAACAACAATAATAGTAGTAGTAGTACTAGTACACGGCATTGTAATTGTAATGAAAAGGGAGATAGCAACAAGAAAGAGGGAAATCAAACCCAAAACAGACAAATGATGCACAATACAATTGCTCACCACCCACTGACCAACAGCCAGCTCATCCCCGAGTAGTAATCATCCCCAAGCAGCAATCATGCCTCCTAGCCAACTCCTCCATGCTTTATATAATGAGCATGAGATTCTGTGGTATGGAATAACTCTGATTAGTTTACGTCATGTGTTCTGTCTCTTTACGTCATGTGTTCTGTCTCTGTTTCCTCCCGGCTTCTTGTGCCCCTCCTCAATGGCAGAGCATGAGAAACTGAAAGGTCCTTGGTCAGGGTAAGTGCTACTTAGCAACAACTAAAACATCGGTGTGTTTATCAGCATTATTCCCAGACTAAGGCACTGTACCAGCTGCTAGGATAAAAATTAACTCTATCTCAGCTGAAGCCAGGACACAAGCAAAAACCCCAGATATTCTAATTTAATAATAGTATCATGTCTTACTTTTCTAATAATCAAGCCTGCTCACTACAATCTCTGTAAGTAATAGGATAGTTTCTACATATCAGTATAGCAGCGCCATTCCCTTTTGTCAAACAAACTTCCTAGGTTTATGTATCCTCTGCTTGCACATCCACAAAGCTTAAATACTTCAGTAGGATCATCAGCATTCTGCATCCTCCAGATACATCCCTAGAAAATTCCACTTCCCTTTGACTGGCAATCCTGAAAACATCTGCTAGTGTAGGCAAATTGGCTGTGGGAACTGCATGCTCCCACTTAAGGGATGTGTTCTGCTTTTCACTTTTTTATCTCCCTAATGCACATATCCATCACTTGTGCTGCTGAAACATATTACAACTGGAATTGCTGAAGTGCTAAAATAAACCAAAAATTGAAAGCACAATTTTACTATGTCAAGAGTTTACAAACAGGCAACAAAGGCTCTTCTCTGTTTGATATGGCAAATAGTAGTAAAGCAAACACAATATTTTAAAATGAAAGCTTCCTTTGCTTTACCATAAGAAACTTTAGCCACAGCTAAGGTCAAATTATATTTGACTGTTTCTTGAGATACAATACACAAAGTTTGCAGACCATAGCTATAGAACCAGAAGTATTTTGCTTCCCTTTATGCAACTATTTAATGGAAGAAAAAAAACTGAGCTAGCCATTATGTATCAACACACTGTTGGGTGACCATCAGGCAATTCTTGTGTTCACCAGCAACATGAAAGACTATAGCTAGAAAGCAGTGACTACCTTGGTAATACACAATGGTAGCCTTATTTAAAAGAATTATAAGCGCTACAATAAGAATTAGATTTATTTGCATCTCAGCCACTGTGTGTGTGCCTGGGAAAAAGCTCTTTCCGGTATCAGAAAAAAAAAAAAGGAAAGAAGAAATCTTTATTCTGAAGGCCAGGTTTTAGAAGATCAAATCTATGGATGGACACACGCGTTCTTCACATCATTGCAAGAGAAAATCAGACACCAAGAAAGGCCACACAGAATCAGTCAAAATGCTCACTTTGCCTGGCACCCTGCCTGTGACAGGGATAAATCAGAGATGCCTGTGGAGCAGCTCAATAAAAAGTCAGTATGTAGTGACGCTTCCCCAGAACAGTCTTTCAGCTGTCAACAGTTCTTGCTTAAGGATTTGCTGCAGAACTGCCTGGAGATTTAATAACCCTTCATGAGGTTTTCTTCAATGAATTTGGCCGTGTCAATCTTTGACAATCACAACATCTTACACAGAAGAGTTTCTTTGCCAAAGTACATATCATGGAAAATATGTGCTGCAGAATTATATCATATACATTATACAAATGTACATACATGCATTAGAACTACCTCCATGAAAATCACATCCTTTCATCTTTTTTGAACCTTCTGATTACTATGTTTCTTTAAGAATCCATACTACATCTATTGAAAAGGGGAAGGAAAAAATTGTTCCTTCCTATATGCAAAGAAAAAGGTGGCTGGTTCAAAATGAGGATATACCTAGAGAAGCATCCAGTCTCCAGCTGGGCTGACAGAGAAATGCGGGAACAGCAAATTTACATGCTAATTCCCCTTAGTACCTTACAAGTATTTTTAGCTAGAGAATTTTGTTTGTTTATTCTGAATATGGCTCCCGCTGACTTCATTTGTTGGCCCCTTGAGCCTGTACAGAAAAGCACAGTACATTTGGAAGACAACATACAGCTTTCTGGCATTAACATGGATGAAAGGTTTCCTTTTATTACCAAACTTGATGTGAGTACAATCAATGTGTATTCAACCTTTCCAGGCCACACACAGTTTTGTAGACCTTTGCCACATCCTCCTGTCATCTCTGGCAAGCTGAGGGGTCCCAGCCTACATGCCCATCCAGTGTATGGAAACTGGGTTGTGCACACTGGTAATTTTTAACTGTAAACTTTATCTGAGTTAATACCTACTGAGGGGATCTGGACACTGCACAGAATGTTAAAAACACAGGTGCGTTATAGTTACACAGTGGCATAGTAACATGAGGGGTTTTATCTGCTCCTGAACTCGAAGCTGAGGTCTTCACACAATGAGCTCTCAATTTTGAGAGTCAGCAGTGAGCTCAGAGCTCCCCATCTTATTTATAAAGTTAAAACTGCTGGACAAGGAGGCTTCTGATGTGCATCATTTTGCATCTGTCTCTGTTAAATTTCATGTGTCATTTAATTGCTCTGTTATTCATCCTCACATGCTGCTTTTGCAGTTCTGCAAAGTCAACCTTCAGAATAGCAAAGTATTCTGCATATCATCTTCATATTTTATCTCTTCTTTTCTAGATTATTTCATTATGTGGAGCAATGAATTTCCAGCAAAGACCTCTGAAACACACCGGCAGCCATCTCTTTTCACTCTAAAGATCGATGATTTATTTCTACCCTCTCCTGATTACTCACACAAGGATCTTCCTTTCTATCCAATAGCTGCTCAATTGCTTTAAAGGTCCCTTTAGATTTAGATTTTTTAGTATCTTTTGATCGTCACCAGGTATGCTGAATCCAGATCTCCTTTATTTTCATAATTTTTCATTCAGAGGAGTCCAATGTATTTGTGTGACACAATTTCCCTTGAAAAATTTCTTCCTTGCTACAAAAATGGTCTTCCTCAATATGTCTGGTTTATGCATCTATCCGCTCATTCTCAATGGCTCTTTAACAGTGTTACTAGTAATTTGCCCAGTACATGTGCCAGGTTTCCAAATTAGTGGCTCAATTTTTCACATTAACTATCTTTCATTCCTTTGGTACTAAGACAGCTGTAAGTGCAAAGTTATACATTACCATAAGAAATTCAGCAATTCCTACCTGGAGCTCCTTTGGCACACTTTGGATAAAAAACATCAAATAATAGGGGGTCATTAATGCTAATTCTGCCTGATTGTTCCAAGACATTTTCAGATAAAATTGAGATATGTTCATGATAAATCCTCTAACTGCTATCCAGCCTCTTCCCCAGTGGATAGATCCAAAAAGTACAAATATATTCATTTTTTCTGTCTGTGGCTTTTTCCTTCCTCCATCTTTCACACTTTATTTTTGCACTTAATTGCAGCTTACATACAGAACTATAGAATCATAGAATGGTTTAGGCTGGAAATGACCTTAAAGATCATCTAGTTCTAATCACCCTGTCAGGAACAGAGACACCTCCCACTAGACGGGGTTGCTCAAGGCCCCATCCAGCCTGACCTTGAACACTGCCAGGGGTGGAGCATTAACAGCTTCCTTGGGCAGCCTGTTCAGTGCCTCATAAGGAAAGATGCCTTTCCATTCACCCTATTTGGGCATGACTTCAGTTGTTCAAAGGAATTCTTCTTCTTTTTAATAGCATTCTTTTCAAAGATGTTTCTCTATGCTGCCTTCTTTCTGTGCTTTCTCAATTTTTTTTCAACTACCAGAAGACATTTGTTTTGCTCCTCCACTACAGTATCCTTAACTGGTTCCAAAGTTGTGTGCAGATTCAATGCCCTTGTAAGCACATTCTTAATAAAGACCCTCATTTTTGTAAGTTCCCCTTTGTGAAATTTGACGGCTATAAGGGGGTTTTACTTATTTCTTTTGGCTTTCTTGCTTCTTTTGATCCTGAAAATATAAATTTAAGTCATGGTAACATGGCATCTAAATTCATGGTCACAACTACAAAATGGCTCTTCTACAGTAACAGTCACTACATGATAATGTTGTTCCCTCCTGAAGTCCTGGGCAATATACTTCAGTTGACCCTGCCTCAAGCAGGACTGGACTAGACAACACCCAAAGGTGCTTGCCAGCTACAACTATTCTGTGATTTTTTAATGTAATAGTATCTAATAACAATAATATACCAGAAAAGAATGCAATGAGTATAATCACACTCATAATACGATCATATAATATTACATACTAATACTATTTTCCTTTATAAACCCTGATTTCAATTCACAAAAATTCCATATCCTTTATGAACAATTTGTTAACATGATTAACGTTTTCTGTAACATACAACAGAGCTCTTCTATCAGCACAGATCTCCTTGCTAAACTACTTTGTCTCCCGTATCATCATGAGTTCCATCAGGTTTCTGATGCACTTATTATACTGATACCCTCATTAAAATTTTCCACTCTAGCCTCTGTCTCATTTTCCAGACTTCAGCTGTTCTTTCTATTCCTATTTCCCAATGTGAATATTGCAATATTCTGTCCTGCTCTTTACTTAGTAACAGAGAATTTCCATTGCTTTTTCTCTACTCAATGATACATCTCAAACCATGTGCACTTCTGTTTAAACACTGATCTATGACCTTCTTAAGTGCCAAAAGCATGACTACCTTATGGTTTAAATTAAGTTAATCTATCTGGTATGTGCTCCCTTTATTCTGGAAATTTCCTGTGGTCCCAAGGAATTTTTATGTCTCTGCTTCGTACCATTTTCTCACACAAGTATTGGAGTTACATCTATTTCTCTTTCCCATCTCGCACAGGATGGCAGGAGCATTTTGTGCAGTACAACCAGAGAGATCCTGATACTCGGCTTCCTCCTGAACACAGGTCACAGGTACCAACACCTTTCCAGTATTTCCTAGAAGTTCATTCAGATACATTTTGAGGTTCACTTGGCAAGCGAGTCACTGCTATAAGCTCATCTATTTATAGGGGTGATGGTGAAATTGATCATTGCTACAGCTTTTCCTCCCTACAGAAGGTATCTCTGCCTCCAGAGGGTTAAGCTTATAGAAGCAGCCTAATTCTGAGATATATAACTTGGGGGAGGGAAGGGGGAAAGGCAGCTATTTCCTTCTGATTAGGAAGGGAAATGCAACCATACTAGGGCACTCCTGGAAAAAGATTCAATATTTCTTTTGGTTTCCACCTTAAGGTAGAAATATTTCAGTATTTACTCCTGAAGGATTTATTTAAAGACTTAATGAAGGGCTTAATTCATTAACTTAAAGATATCAACTTAAATTCCTTAAACCTGAAAGATATATGTCTGATGTAGTAGAATCTGATTTTATAGAAGCATTAGTAGGCCACACCTGGTCCATGCTGAAAATGAAATTCCCTCCTAAGCGAGGTTAAAACTGCATGGAAAAAAAGGAAGATACCCACGAGGAAATTTTAAGACAGAAGATTTTGAGGGAATGATGATCAGTTCAGACATATTTAGTGTTTGTCAGACTGTAACCGAAAGGGCCCAGAAGGTAGGCAGAGATCTCTTCTACTGGCATTGTTAATCAATAGATAAAGACAGGCTGAGCAGCAAAGCACACAGATCAACACTAAAATCTGAACTGCCAGAGATGAGGAATTCTGTTGTAGGAATTATGGTTTATGAGTAGCAATAATCCTCACTTATGTTTGGAAAAGTATTAATAAAATGCAGACAGCAATAGAAAGAGGTGGACTGCTACTAACACAGTTATGAAAGAATACTGAGACTTCAAATGCTTGTTTGTTTTCCAGGGCCTAGGCTGATAAAGCTGGGCTTGGCAAAACCTTGGATACTATCATGCAAACTAGTCCTGGGAGACAATGAGGCCTTTGGTGCCCAGATTAATTAACAGGGGGAAGAGTCAGGTCCTCATAAGGTTGTTTTGGGTTTGAATCTCCAATTGGTGCACAGATAAAATTCAGTAACCAGGAAGACAGTACCCAAGACGTGTAAATTATTGGTGGTGAAGTCTTAAATCAAGAAACAAAGGAAAGAATGGTTTTGTTAACAGGTTTCATCCAGTTGTGGGAAGAGTGCCAAAGAAAGTCTGCAATAAGAAAAGGCTTTACCACCATGCACTGGACATTGGTTGATTCATGGTTGGCATGGTTCATGGCTGGCAGAGGAGTTCATGGAAACTGGACAGGACTGGAGAATCTAGTGAGCAAAAAAATACTGTCAGTGTCTGAGACAGGAGAAGACGGGCAACAGGGTCAGCAGCATACTGTGCCCCCTGAAAGCTGTCCCTCAGATCTTTTCAAATGTAGGAAGAGGAGGTTCTGGCAACAATTACCAATGGCTCTGTGTATTTAAGATTTGAAATGAGCAGAAAATAGTAGTAAAATTTACAGTAGAAAAAATTTAAACTGTAGACGTTTTTTACTGGAAAAATCCCCATTGGGGAATCTGACAAACAGGGATCCCTGGGAAGACCAATAGTCTACAAAACAGCTATTTTAAGAAACAGAGGCTACAATTATAAGATTGAAAAAATACATGCCCAGAGATGTTTTCAGACACCAGAAATGTTCCCAGATGGTCTACCATGTTACATGGTTAAACCAATCTGGTACTGGGAGTGCCAACATGTTTTTTCCCAGTTTCCATGAGTGATCTGGAAGTTAGCAGGGTCATTTCAATAGGTTGTTTGGAAAAGAGAGAGCGTTAGAAAGATTAAAAGGGTCAAACTTTTGCAATATGGACCTGAGCCACTCAGTTCAATATGAGAGAATGGTTCAGCATACTTATTGCTGGTACAGCTATAGCCATAGGAATTGCAGTAGATCCAGGAAATGAGACAAAGAATTGGAATAACTAAAAACTATTATAGCAGACTCATCTTATTTGGTAATTCAAAGATTCAGGACAAGAGCTGAAGTACAAACTGGTTGGTAAACAGCAGATTTCTGAGTAAATAAAAAATGAATTTATGAGAAAACAAATATGAATCAAAGGAAGGGCTTCTTGACCACAAAATAAATTTTCTCTTCCTGAAGAAGGGAAAAGATACTGAAAACTATACTAACAGTTGCTTACTGAGCAAAGGCACCCACACTAATTATAAGGAACCAAGCATTTCTAATTTTGATATAAATATCTCACCCAAGGGAGTAGATAACAAAGAGATTCTACAAAACCACTGCCACTTGGCAGGGTACACATTCTGATTCAGCAGTAAACAGGGGTTGAAGCATTTCCCATGAAAGGCAAAACTATGTGGAGATGTCCAGGAAAAAGAGACTCTGCCAAAGGAGCTGCTTTTGTGGGAGACATTACTTAATTGTACCTCAAATTGTACCCTGCAGAGAAGGACATGGGGGTGGTGGTAGATGAGAAGCCAAACATGAGCCGGCTTCAGTGTGCACTTGCAGCCCAGAAAGCCAACTGTATCCTGGGCTGCATCAAAAGGAGAGTGACTAGCAGGTCGAAGGAGGTGATCCTGCCTCTCTACTCTGCTCTTGTGACACCTCACTTGGAGTATTGTGTGCAGTTCTGGTGCCCTCAACAGAAAAAGGACATGGAACTGTTGGAACAAGTCCAGAGGAGGGCCACGAGGATGATCAGGGACTGGAACACCTCCTGTATGAAGACAGGCTGAGAAAGTTGGGGCTGTTCAGCCTGAAGAAGAGAAGGCTGCGTGGAGACCTCATAGCAGCCTTCCAGTATCTGAAGGGGGGCTATACGGATGCTGGGGAGGGACTCTTCATTAGGGACTGTAGTGACAGGACAAGGGGTAACGAGTTCAAAATTTAAACAGGGGAAGTTTAGATTGGATATAAGGAAGAAGCTCTTTACTGTAAGGGTGGTGAGGCACCGGAAGGGGCTGCCCAGGGAAGCTGAGAATGCTCCATCCCTGGCAGTGCTCAAGGCCAGGCTGGACAGAGCCTTGGGTGACATGGTTTAGTGCGAGGTGCCCCTGCCCATGGTAGGGAGGTTGGAACTAAATGATCTTGAGGTCCTTTCCAGCCCTAACTATTCTATGATTCTAAATCAGTGGTGATGAATGAGTTAGTCAATCAGCCTCTATTCCCTTTTACCCTCACTGCAACAAACATGTAAACACCATCAGGGCTATGATCTTGTTTAAATCCATTGCAGCACAGAAAACAACACTATTAGACTACCAATAGACAATGTTCCAGCTAGTATAAAGGGTGCATGATTACATTTGTTTTCTGGTGATGTATAAACACTTGTCTTTTGACATAGGTTTTTCCTTGGAGTCTAGTTAATAACAAGTTCACGGAGGAAAGTGATGGCTAGTCTTACAATACATTCGTCTTTGGCTCTCCAGTCCGAGAGACCAAGAATTTTATTTACGTAACCTTCATTTTGACTCCAGAACAAGGCTTGAACTGATATTTCTGTGCCTTATCTTTGTGACTGCACCTCTGTTAGCTGATGGAGTGATATTTCCTTAACTGGGGTATGTGCACAAACCCATTCTTACAAGTTGCAAATGGCTTTCTTACAGAAATTATTGTAAAACTCCCAAAAGAAGCTGAAGGACCAGGCTGAGTTATTTTAGAGTGCATCTGACTGAAGAACTGGCTATGTACGCTAAACCAAATCTTTATCTACTGAAGTTCACCTGGATGTTTTTGTTTGAAGGCCAGTTGTCCTTAGCAACTTATTAGCAGAAGCAACAAAAGGCCTTCAGGAAACAGCTTAATGACTTTGATCTAAGCAATCAGAAAGCAAAACTAGTGTATGCATGGCTAAGTAGGAAAGGTTCTCTTTTTAAGGCAAAATTACTTACCTGCGCAGTAACAGAACTTCTTTGAAGTGAATCAATATGCATTTATTTCTGGTACACATGAACATCATGGCCTCCCCAGTGAGAAAATCATGAAAGGGAATAAAAGTTAAGGTGATTAATTTTGAAATAAGTTTTGGGCTGTTGTCTCATTATAGAATCACAGAATTGTTTGGGTTGGAAAAGAACTTCAAGATGTTAAGACAAACAGATGCTCATTCCAAGATGCAGTATTTTCTTTTTAAATGCATGTTTCTGGTTACTAATGATGGGTAAATTATATGGCACCTTAAATAGCTCCTCCAGTACCATTCTATTGAAAGTAACTGCTATACTATATCCAGCACATCAGCTCCCAGGCCACCACAGCGTGACTTGAGGACAATGTCACAAAGGTTTATTACATGTTTGTTCTCTCTCCTTGCCAGGTGCTAATGAAGAGCGATGGACTTTGCTGGTTTTATTGTGGGTGAGAGATTATATGTCAAGAATGATCTGAGAGGTGACAAGTCCCTGACTGTCAGAAGGAAAAGAGTCTTCAAGCCAGTGCTTTCTACTAGTGTCAGAAAGGAGCCCAGGAGTGTTGCAGCCCCTTGAACTGAATATTCCAGCAGAGCCAGAATGCTCCAAAGAAACTAGAGTGTGGCAGCTCAATTTTAAAGGACAAAAAATACAGATGATGGACTTCTTAATACAGTGCTCCTTGCATTTGAGCTCTCCAATTCAATAATATATCCGTGTAGACAAAGGAAAAAAAATCTGAAAAACAAGTCTCCATGTTGATTTGAGCAAAAAACTGGAAGCGGGGTTAGGATTTCAGGAGATGCATTTCAGTGTATCTGCACTTTTATGAACCAGCAAAATTAACATACACAGAGACTCCATTAAGAGGTACTTCAACACCCTCTACAGGAACCAGAAATTAAAAAGAAAATAATTCATATGTGCATTTAATTCTGATTAATTGAACAAACTGACTAAAACAATTTTGAATCACTCAGAACTGGTCAATAAGTGTGCTATATCCTAGCAGCTATTACATGTTCTGGTTTTATCTCAGAAAAGATACTGACTTCAAGAATACAAACTTTCCACACCTTTCCACTTGTCACTGCATATTTCTTCTTTCTCAGCTTTAAGAGTGGATTGTTACCATCGCACAGTTTCTGAGGAAACTTCTAATGTCAGTGTTTAAAAGTAAATTTAGTCCAAGCTGTCCATGCTGTATCTAAAAGTGAAATTTGTCTCTTTGTCCAGCATCTACTAACACCATTGTCAAAAAGTACATACAGATTCCGAGTAAAATTCTAATCCCTAACTTATTTTGGAAGCGCTGGGAAGGGCTTACTCCATCCTCATTAACTTATATCATGCCTCAGCACATGAGATCATTGTTTTCACAGAGGTGGCCTCCTCCTATCACAGAAGAAGACGGAACACGAGCTGCTGGCCATAAGATAATGCAGACCTCACAGACACATGACCAGCACACTGAGGACTTCTTCTAGCACAGAGAAAAGGCTTGAATGCCTTCTGCCTTCTTCCACAGAAGAAGCTTATGAGCTTCAGACCAGAGCAGCACAACTTGGGAGCACCCACAGACCCCAGAGACCACTCAACTGGGCTATGGGAGAGGTGGGAATGACTGTCCTTGGGGTAAATCCCATTTTGGGTGTAAGGAAGGAACAGCACAGGATTTGTGAGAGCTAATGCAATGAGTCAGGACACAAGGCACACAAAGTCAAGCAACACACATTTTATTTCTGCTTCTGGTGCCAGGCTTAACACCTCTGCACTTATTCAGAGACACTGTGGGCAAAGCCACGGCTCTTACAGGCATCTTCCTACACCAAGCGCACAAGAGAAGCCTGCCTAGGGCAGTTCAGTAGGAAATAGATAACATCAAGAGAAGCTTTGATGGCCCCACAGAGACCTCACTGTTCCCTTGGCCTATGGCACAGTGAGGCTTCTGAAAGAGAGATAAACACTTCCCCACATGCCCATGTGGTGGGACATGTATAAGTCAACACCTGTACAACCAACTCACAGCCCAGTGGAAATCACTAGGGCAAAATCAGGGTTTCTTGTTAAGACTGCTCATTTGTTTTTTCTATCTCCATGTGTTCTCTAAATCTGTCCATGTGCTGCAACACACGATGCCCCAAAGGCCCATATATCTGGGCTGTCTATGCCAAGACAGGGAGGGTGATGACAAACATTCAAGCCAGGGCAGGCTGTGGCTGGGAACGGCAGCTACTCAAGCACAAAATCTCTGCAGGCACAACTTGTTGTGAGGTAAATTTGAGTCCCTTGGCACTAAAGCAGCACTGAGGCTGGAGATGCCCTGGCAGTGCAGTGCGAGGTCTGAGCAAGGCCAGATGTGCCAGCTGTGTCCTGCCCAGGAAAGTCTGTCCTTGCCAGCAGCAGCAGGGAGCTCAGCCATCTCTGTGTGCAGCAGCACTGAGACAGCAGGGGTGGCAATGAGTTTGGTCTGGGGTACCACCAGGCAGAGTGCCTGTACATGGCAGCCACAACGTCCACAGGCTTAAATGCCCTACATAAAATTGGATAATTCATTAGCCACAAACCTCTTCCCCCTTCTTGTAGCTGGCTTCAATAGCTTTTCTTAACAGATTTCATGTAATGCAAGCCACGGGTTAGCAAAGCCCCTATTAGACAGACCTGTCTGCAGTGAAGCTTCAGTTCATCTTTGAAAAGGTCAGACTTCCCCCTTGTGTGTTTGGAAGAAGGAGTGATCGTGTTATAAAAATACCAAAAATACCTAAAAACTGACTTGGAATTACTTCTCCAAGAGGTATCAATCTGCTTGCAAAGCGAATTTGGCTTGTGTGAATAGGGAGAGCATAATTTCAGGCATGCTGCTTCTTGCACTATCTCTTACTGAGTACTTTGGATGCCCATCTGTCATATAATTTTGCCACTTGCTATTTGATTAAGGGTTTTTTAACCTTTCCAGGAGTCTACTGAATTCTGTGTGAGCATTCTTTGATCTCCATTTATATGTACAGAGTTTGTCAAAGTCCCTGCCAGCTCCTGGTAAAAGCAGAAAGCAAGCTGTTACCTGCAGATTGGTTCATATGACACTTTGCAGTCATCCGGATTAAAACAGTACCTATTGTTTACAGAAATTGCTTCAGGAATAAAATCCTTAATGGAGGTGTTTTCAGTCTGAACTCAAAACTTGCTTTTATATACACATGTATTCTCTACATGTATTATATGTGTCAAAAGAGAGACCAGGAACTCTTGTTATGTCATATAATTTAAGCATGTGGGCTATTTTCAGGGACACCACAATATCACTGCAGGATGGCAGAAGACCGTATTTTCCCCATTGCACAAAGGATGTTCAGAGGTGCACATGCAGTTTTCTTTGCAGGGTCTGTAGCTCCTGGCTTATATTGACTCTAATGCTGAAAGTTACTTTAGAAAGAAACAAAAAAAAACAAAACAAAACAAAAATCCCAGAAAGAGAGAGAGGAGAGGAAGTGAAAACTCTCCAATAACCAGCCAGGAAAAGCAGTGATGAGTACCCAGGTGAACATCCTTTTCAGGGTCTTCTATCCAGTGCACTGGGTGGCAGTGATGGCTACTGTATTATTTCCCTACAGGTATGTGCACTTTGTTGGGACCCACTTGAGCACCCTGCTACTTGTTCCTGTTCATGAGGCTCTTAGTGCTGATGGGAATCTGCCCATTAGGTGAAAGCGTTGCACGTATTTTATTGGACAATATTTATTGAGTATTTAAATTACTTCTATTTACTTCATTGCAAACTATATTTTAGCTTTCTCTAATGCAAACTAAAAATCTAGAAAATGAGAGGTAAGAAAGAGGGGAAATGCAGTGTCAGTCTCTTGGCAGCGGTAGCTCTTTTCTTTGAAAACCCATCATAACAATATCTGGGTTTGCAGGTACAAAGCCATGATAAGAGCATGAAAAATGACCAACATGAGGAGCAAGAGGCCAACAAGGGGAAACCACTGCTTTAGAAGCTCTGAAATAAGCTGCCACAGTAGCTTTAGTGAGATGTTGCAGAGCTGAGTAAAAGGCAGGCTGCGGGGCGGCAAATAGCAGAGCCTCAGCATTACCACAAGTGTGGTTTTGAGGCATTGCAGGTGCAAAGCAACACCTGTCTTAGAATTTGGGCAGAAATGCACCAGGTCCAGGGCACTACAGCAATGCCACTTCCTCCCTGCACCACCCAGGCAACTGGTTGCTGCTGAAACAAATCTCAGCATCAGAACAGCAAGCCACAGACAGATGTTTTCAGTTCAAGGTTGCCGATGGGGAATTAGATTCTGAAGGAAATCAAAATGATAAAAACTGCGATTAACCTTCAGGTATGCTGCAAAATCCTCCTTCTTTCAGCATTCCCACTTGAAAGGCCGGAAAATCCCATTTCTACTGAGGTGTTTTGGATGACACATGCTGTACAAAACCTTGTGACAGATACGGATTTTAAATAGCAGAGCAATATAATAAAAACATGAGCCAGGGTGGGTAGACCAATCAAAAAGTTCGTCTAGACTTCACAAAGCACATCAGTCTAGTAATAAAAAAGTTAGTTAAAAAAATAGCTCTTTTCAACTAACAGCTCCTTCTCTTGGATTTTTGCATGATGCATCTGAAAGTAAGAGCCATCAGCTCTTCCTGAAATAGCTGGAGTGTGAGAAAATTCATTTCTTTGTAACCAGAGACATCAGTCCTGCAGGAGTAATTGACATTAGGTGGCAAAGTCTTTTAAAACTATCTGGGTATACAGAAGACAAACTGAACTGCACCAGCTACATGTGAGATTCTCTTTTTATCACAAACCCTTTTTTGTAGGGAGCTGACCAAGCAGCACCCCTGATTTCTTCCTTACACATGAACTGGGATGCCTCAGTACACACTGGCTCCATTCTGCTCTTAGAGAGTACCTGTTACTAAAGGGCTGCTCTCCCGAGGACCCAGGAGAGCAGAAAAAATAGAGTAATATCATTAATCTTCTTTCATATTTCATGTAAACTGGCATGTTCCATACAACATAATAAAGCATAAATCAGGTGTAAAAGAAATACTAAAATTGAACATCTGTAGAAAGCATCCTTACCATAAAGTCAAGACTGTATGAAAAATAACAGCAGCTAGCAAGAGTTAGCAGAAAGGAATGCAAACCTGGGTCTTGGCAAATGCCTATTTCAGTGGTTTACACAAGAAGTCATTACATAAAATTGTGGAAATAAGATCCAAGAAGAGAAAGGAGTCCTCTCAGTAACGAGACACTGGCGCCATCTAGAAGAGGAATAAAATACACACCATAAAAGTTAAGTGGAGCATAAAAAGCAGCTCAGCCTCGTTTACAAAGTGTAAAAGGGCATTTGTCGTGGTCAGGATTTTTATGAATTACAAGGATACCTTTCAGTGAAGAGTGTTTTCCACTTTTCCAAGCCTCAGTGATAATAAAAATACTTTGAAGTGGTTTTGCCCTGTTCTTATTCATATATTTATATGATTTATTCCCTGAACAAGATCCCCCCATGAAGTAGGAATTCTCAGGACTTCAGCAGCAGCTGCTCACCTTCTCCCTGTCTTTGGGAGACCCAAGCAAGGCGCTTTGTGTGGCTAACAGAAGTGCTCCAAATTACAGTGTGCGTGTGACCGTGGCTTGCTGCTGGGTAGGCTTTGGAGGGTGGGAGGGAATAATGGGATTTTTCTTCCTTTGTCACCTGCAGTAGACCGTTGGGGGCAGATGAGGAATCACTGCCAGATGGGAGAACAAAGGTGAGGGAACTGTTCTGGTTTTCCTGATATGTTTCCTGGCGTGTAACTTTTCATGATGCCCTTATCGTAGTCTGGGATTCATGAACATTTTGGACACTGTGAAACCTTTTATTTTAACACCACAGTCACCACCCAGGTGTATACTGGACATGTGGAGTCTCTCCCCATTATGTAGGAGGGAGATGTTGCATGACATTCCTGCAACAAGGAGATACAGCAGTAGCTGCTAATAGAGAGATACAGAAGAAAGACCAGATCCAGATGAGCCATAGCACAGCTCAGACTTTGATCATCAGGATCAGAAGATCAGCTATCCAAGATATCCTATTAGCTAGGAATTGCCATCTACAACTGCCACATCTTGAAAGTATCTACCTGAGCTTGTTTCTACAGTCCTGTTTCTACTTATTTTGCAGTCCTCTCTTCTTCATGAGTTGTTCTGCTAAAGACAGAAGAACTGACTGCCCTTATTAGCTCTACCTTCAATAAAGAAACTATCCTGTCCCTCCACTATAAATGACTACTCAAGGACATGAGACTTCAGCAGATGGATCAGGAAAAAATCCTCACTAAGGTTTAAACTCAATCTGACATCTGCTTGGTCAAATGATTTTTGGTTTGGTTCTGTTTGTTTTTGTGCTTGAGTCAACAATTCTCATGCCTTTGATAGAAAGTTTTTAGCATGTTTACATCAGAGTAGACAGGCCATGATTTCTGAGCTCAAAACCTGCCTGCACATCCATGTTGCTCTGAAAGTATTTGTTCCACCAAAATTAACTCAAAAATGGAAGAAGAAAACAAGACATTTAAGTTTTATAATCTATAAACACAGTGGTTCCAGTACAGAACATCCAGACAAAATGGTCTTAAACAGGGAGTTTTCAATACCTATTTAACGGAGGGCTTATGTGTGATTTCTGTGCCTGATTCATTCTTGGGGAGAGCCAGCTAAACCCAGGGCAGAAGCCTTGAACAAGGTCATTATAGGGTCATACGGGCTCATAAAGTTGATTAGAAAAACATCAGAGACAGTTTTACCAGCAATATGGGAGAAGCACTGAAAGTATGAGATGCTTTGGTCTCTGTTGTTGCCAGCTTTCTCGCTTAATAAGGCTGTGGTTTTGAGCTGCACGCTGCTGACCATGTCAGCTGGTCATTATTGTGGTGCAAACAGTGCAGCTCAAGATGTCAAGGTGGCTGAGCTGACTTCAGTTCTTGCAAGGGAAGTACTAGCTATCTATCTTAGAAACAGAGGAAAGCATCTGTCGGATAAAAGGCAAGAAAGTTTTGTGATGTATTGATTCCTCAGTGTGGATGGGTTTAGAGAGAGATCACACTGTCTGACATTGGGTGAAACAGAGGTGGTGATAAGGTATTTGAGAGCTGGGGTGGCTGTTGCATGCAGCTCTGATAAAAAAGTGTAAGGTCACCAGGACCTTTCAAGAGCTTGGTTTAGCAATGCTGTAGTGACATAGATATAAATGAACTGATGCTTCACCAGTGGCACAGAAAAACAAAATGTACTGTGAATTAGATGACTGAAGAATGCTTTTGGAAATGCCCCCATGCTCATTGCCTCTACATCTGTTCTTTCTTTTCTTCTGGCCAGAAAAACAAGTTGTGGACATGAAAAATAAAATAAGCTAATACAAAGTTGCTCCTTATGATTTATATATAGATATAAAATATTATAATATTATATGTCATATTATAATATATGTTATAATAATTATAAACATTAACTCTACCCCCAGATTTCTTTTAACTAAGGTTATAACTTCAGTGTCACACTCTTAGGGAGAGTGATCCAGATCATTCTCAGCTAAAATAAAATAACCAGTGTTTATTGGGACTGTGCCCAAACTCAGTCCTACCAGATGAAATCTGTGTGTTTGATTCCAAGAGCAGAGGATTAAACTAAAATCCAAAAGCGGACTCCAGACTTTCTGGCCTCTGCATTTTAAAAACATTCAGAGTTAAGTCAAGATGTTGATATGGAAAACCTGAAATGTAGGAAAGCTGGCAGTCATTTCTTATCCTACCTCTGAAGACTTGCATGCTTTTTCCCCTAGGATAAGCGTAAGTAATAGCACTCATGGCATGACACAAAGCCCATAGGGCCAATATTCTAATGAGGTCAGGCTTTTCCTTGGATAAGAAACCTACAAACAAAGCCAAAATGCTACAAGAAAAACTACCGCAAGTGGAAGGTAATTTGTCTGAACCAGAGTCCCACCACAGTGCTGGAGCTGACCTGTGTGCTGCTGGATGGGCTACCTTTCAGCTGCAGCTTCGAACAGGAGCCAAGAGGGTTAGTCACTGCCAAAACATCTTCCTTAAGGATATTCCTGTAAAGAGGTATTCCTGGGAGACCCTTCCACTGCATTGGGGGAGCTGAGCAAGGGAAGGTCCCTGGTGAGGCTCAGGGGAATGAAAGCTAAGACTGAGGTAGCTGGGGATGTGAAGGGGGGCAAGAGGAAGGGATCTGGAGCAGGAGCACCTGAACTAACAGAACTTGTAAGCTGGGCTGATGAATGAGGCAAGGGAAGGACAAGACAACTGGGCATCTCAGTTGACTGAACACTGCTGTGGAGAAAAAACCTCTGTCCTTTCCAGGAGAGAGCATCGGTGAGGTCCTGGGATGGTCACCTACATCGAACCCCTCCCAGGAGTTCACAAACTGCATTTTTCTAGGTTTGCCCTGAACACTTTGAGATGATCTGGAGATAACGTATCTACACAGAGCTACAGCCAAAGGCAGTGAGAGCTCTCACTTAATCCATGCATAATGCAAAGTACACCAAAATCTTAATTAGCAGATTAGCTACCCAGGGTTTCATCTCTCAACAGAAAAACAGGAGTTGTGGCATTTCCTCATTTTAGAGGATCTTGGAGCATTCAGACAGTGAAATAACATGTATCATGGCAAATCACATAGGGAAATTAAGAATTGTTTTGAGAAGGCAAACAGAACAAGGTACTGTAAACAAGCCTTACGGACCAGATTTATTTCACCTTAATAAATACTCACATAATGTGCTTGATACAAATACTTACCTTAGACTCCCTACTCCAGAAAGGAGAGAAAGAAACACTTCCAGAAAGCAACTCACAGTTTACACTGAACCAAAAATCCCTGAGGAAGCACTAACGTCTCTCCACTGACTCCAGAGGGAACTTTGGACATCTGTCCACCTCTTTCAGTGTCAGTAAACCAGGCCAAAGGCTGAAGACTAAGCAAAATGAAACAAACAGCTGAGGAGCAGCTCTTGAACAATCAGCACTCTTCCCCTTTGTACAGATTAAGGCAGAAATTATTAGGAGCAAAAATAGCTGGGGAACTGACAGCTAAAGACTATTATAACATGTCTGTACAAAGGGGAAAAATTAATGTTGTCTATGCAATTTTTTCCTGGCATTTCCTAACCTTTGACAGCTTGGGTCCAAAGTCTCCATGTTCTTTTAGCATAGCTTGGTGTGCAAGATGTGCAGATAGCTCTCATTTATTCAGGGCATCTCTCTTGCTATATCTAAATACATCAATCTCAGCTTCTTGGCCAAAATGGCAATCAAAGACTGTAATAGTGCTTCGCTATTTTAATTTGTGTTACCTTTCCATTTTCAGTTTTGGGTGGGTAAAAGATTTCTACAAACTTCAGAACTGCCAAATGAACCTGTGAGTTAGGTTTCGGATTATGCATCACCTTCTTGCTCAAAGTCCTCCATGATCATGCAATCACTTATTTAAAACACAGTAAGTGATATTTTAGGGGAAATAACATCCCTGCCATGTCTGAATTCTGTTTAAGTTGTATGGGAGGAAGGGATGTAGCTTTGACAGCTGCCTTCCCCCTTTTCTGCACCTGTGTCAAAAGCAACCCAGGTAATCCTTGTGTATAGCAGAAAAAGAGGCTACAGACAAGCCCCCTAGCTCAAATATGGGCTGTTTCCGGAGAAGATGTAGAGTACATCTCTAAAAACTGGTACTGAACAGCTTCAAAGAGAGCTTTCCCAGGGCCACAGAAAAGTCCAGCCTGAAGAAGCACTTCGCAGCAAAACGTCTTTGGCCAGAGCTGCCGACGAGGTACCACTTCTCATCTTTCCCTTTTCCTGCAATTCTGGGTGGAAAAGCTACTTTACAGCACATCTGGAACATACACAATTATATATGGAAACATTATTTATAGAATATAATTATGTAAGTGTCACTGGCTTGGCATGAATTGCATACAGCTTCATTCTTCCTATAGTTTTCTCTACAAAGGGAATTAGCTGCTGTAATAATCTGCACACTTGAGTATGAACATTTGAGTCAAACCTTTGAGTTATTAATGTTATTTTAGGAAAACAGCCATGTTATACTAAGCTATTCTGGTGAAGCTTCACTGGAATAAAAGATGATTTTTCTCCCATTGCCAACATCTTGCAAGGAGTTGCAAGGTATGGCTATTGACACCTGACAACACCCAGAGACTGGTGTAGCATACAGTGCCCTGTTTCACAAAACAAATAGGACACGCACAGTGTCATGCAACAAGCCTGTCTGTGCTGTCTCTTGTGTCCTTTTGGGAAGACAATGGGAATTATCAAATTACATTCTTTACCCCCACTACTGTGACGCTTTTACAGACTGCAGGTAATTAAGTACAGGCAATCTAGAATATGATCTAGAATCACTTACGCGCTTGAAGCTTTAGTAAAATTAAGGCTGCCTTCTTCCTTCACTTATTTTCCAAATCTACATCCTTCCATGATCTGCCAAAATTTGTCTTCACAGTCTAATTACTGACCAGTTTGCGGTCACACGTCAAAATCTGAAACCATTTTGCACCAACTCAGTAATTTCGTCCTCTGCAGTAGCTCTAATTCTGGGCACTGCTCTCTTGTTTTCAGTCATTTCAGAATGAATATCTTATTACAGCCATAATCTGACTCTATTTATATACCATTGGCTAAGGTCACAGGAAATGTTCAATGTGCCTTTTAATTCCAAGTGGTAGTTCCTATCTAAGCAGAATCTTGCTGTGAATTCCAAGAAAATGGCAAGATACTATTAAAATAACATTAAAAATTATAATTTGGTAGTAAAGTTGCACTATTACTGAAACAGAATTTCTGCTAGTGCCAAACTGTACATAACTTACAGTCTGTGTAGTTTTACTTACATGCTTTTTATCATAAAAGGAGGCAAGCAGGCATGTCTAAGGCTGTGTATCTGATCTATTTCAGACATTTTAAAAGGAATCATGCCCCAACACCACTGTCCTTCTCTCGTGGCTCTATATGACAACTTGCTCAGACATAGACATTGACATGACACCATCCAATTTAATCAGAAGAATCTTACCCTAAAGGTAAGCTTAAAAAGTCGGTATATCAAAAGCTTATGCCTAAATATCTGTAACAGCCTGATTCTGCCTATGCAGCCTGCTGAGAGCAAAGGTTGAGTGTGGGTGCAGAGGCCAAGGGACTGGCTGCTGTCAACAGGACTGATCCTGATTGCAAGGACACAATGAGCTCCCTCTTTTCTCCTAGGTGCCACAGCTGCTTAGATGTGTGATCCCATGGCATGTGCCTTTCTATCCCTCCCTGCCTGTTTATTCTGCAGCATAAACAGTTTTATCACTCACAGATCATGGCCTAAAATCCAGGAAAGCCAGAAAGGCTATTACAGCCATGGTCTTATATTTTCTTTATGTTGGTTCATGGTCTTGCAGGAAGAAACTCTCACCTTTCTTGGGTTATCTGGAAGAGTTCAACAGTAAAAAATTAACTCCATGTTCTTACACCTTATACTGCTAAATTCAAAACAGGTGTTGGTTTCAGATCTTCTGAGAACCATCACTAGTTCAAAACAAAGCAAATGAATCTAGTCTGAACTTAGGACCAATTAAAAATTTAAAGAGGAAAGCTCTCAGCAGCAGCCAAAATAAACCTTTCCTGCCACTAGTCAGGATTTGTTTCTAATCATATTTTCACACATTGCAGTACCTGTTCCTCTGGAGAAACATATGGAAACAGTGTCTAGTCACTTTCCAACAGCCCATGTTTTTCCTGCATGATGGCACATACAGTTTAATACAAGAATCTCTGGCAGGCAAAGGGCCTGTCAGTGAAGTTGCTCACAGTAGTAGTACGCCCTCAGGTGTGGTTATAGCTGCTGCTGTTTGACTTGGAGGTAGGCATTTGGAGCTGATGTGTGTTGATAAAGGAAAACAGAGGTGGACAGCCACAAGGCAGATTTCCAACACACCCCATCTGCTTTTCTACTTTCAATCATCTAGCACGATCAGAAACCAATCCTAATTGTACTGATAAACTGTCTTAATGACTACTTTTTGTCACTGGGATGAAAAAGAGCATGAAGCTTCCTGGGTGTTGTCAGCATATATCCATTACATTTGAAGTAACTAGGCTTAGCATCTTGGGCATAAATGACTTCAAAACCAATCTGTCTAATTATTTTTCACTGTCAGGGGGGCTGTGAGACCAGAGATGACGAAATACAATGTATCTGATATACTTCACTATGAACAAATCAATTAATAAACAATATATGATTCTCTTTCCTACCATGCCTGATGTCCCTAAGAGAGAACAGGTTCACAACAAAATTGAAAGCAACAACTTCCTAATTCTTTGGTTCACTCTCAACACACCTCAAATTAGTCTGCAGACTGCTTTAATCTGCAGTAATAAGCTCATGTCAGCTTCATGTACACTTCAGGAGAGGGGCACAATTCTTCCACTCCCTGAAATAAAACTGCCGGCACAACAAGGTGTTGGTTAGGAAGCTTGCCCCAGAATCTTTCCACTATCTTAAACAGAATAATCTACACTAACTCCTTGTTCTAATTTTGCCTCAGGATCTCTTTTCTAACCCAAAAGACGTAAGCTTACAGATGCGAAACTCACTTAGCAAGAGGGAACCAGCACACTGTCTCCTTTGATTCACTGCAAGTTTGGGTGTTCACCAGTCCAAATACAACTATCTGCCTTACAGTTTGTGGTTCAAAACATAAAAGACTGTGATGACCGAAGTAATTACAGTATATGAAACTGTCTGAAATAGGTTATTTCCATTTATGGGAAAAAAACCAAACAAGTTTTTGTGTTTAAAAATATTGTAAGCACTCATAGAAAAGAAAAACAGGAAAAAAGGTAGTTAACCTTCAAAGTTCAGCAGGACTTCATTGAAAGGTTGTATTGATGCTACTCAGCAAGTAACAGCCCACCCTAATACCAGATTATGAATTTTTAAGGAACAAATTTCATGGTTGTATATAAGTTAAGGATTAACAAACATACTTTCAGAATATTGTTCATCTCTTCCTATTGCCTCAAGGTGTTACAAAGTGAGAATTTCAAAATAACTCATTTTCACAGCCAAGATGGAGTAAAGGATGTTCTGCAGTGGTGCTTTAATAACTTAAGTTGTACCTAAGCTCAGGGTTTATCCAGTGGTTTGTATAAAATCATAAGAGTGCCAGGTGCATCATGATATTCCCCTTACAAAGTGGAAAAACCCTCCCACAGTAAGATCTCAGTTTGTGTTAGAACCCGAGCCCCAGAACAAAGGTGCCAGTGTGCCTGTTTGAGAAGCTGCGGGTAGTTCACCACATGCTTTGCCAAGAAGCAGCTCCCACGTCCAGACTCATATGGATCACTCTACAAGCAAGACACCTGGGCAGGGGGTCATGATAAGGCTTTCAGGATTGACTGTAAGAGCTTCAGCACCATATTTGAATTTCCACAGAAGTTTTTACCTTGCGTACATATGTGTGCCTGTGCCTGGCGCTTCTCCAGAGAGCAACAGGTTTCTGCACAGGGCAGGCCAAGCCTGGGACCTTTTCCTATCTCATACAAAAAATGTAGCTGAAATGAATGCATTTACGCAAAAGGAGTTTTCATTTCAAATAACTGATATTTTGCGATGATAGTTACTTCGGTGAAAAGTTCTTGGCCATATCTAGTCTTCATAGAAAACTTTATTGAATGTTTTTTGCTTTTGGTTTGTGTTCCATTCTTTCTCTTGCACATATGCACTTGTAAACATCATGCTCGAAGATGTCACAGTCCTACTTGAGGCTTCTACATGTGAATACATGTAGCACTAATTGTGGCGTACACAAAGTGTGTGTCATTATCTGGCACAGAAATAGCAGCCCTGCTCCAGAGTTCAAGGAGTTCGGATTAAAACCCTGTGACTGCAGATCACTTTTCCTGGAATTTTACATACTTTTCTTAAAAATGCCCCGAAATGTTTATTCTGAGGCAGTGAACCAAGGTCAAATGGAGTCTGTTTTGTGTCTGTTTGCATTTTTGTACAAGTTTAGGAAGCTCTTATCAGTTCATTCGAAGAGGGTAAAGTGAAGGGAAATGAACCAGGGAAGAATGGGGGAAAGGCAGAGAGACACAATTAAAAGACAAATCAGACTTCATGCTTTGGGCCCCCTCCTTTCATCTGCATCCATGTACCCATCCTACAGTAACCCAAATTCCCCCCACCAAGCCCCTCTGGGCTCCTCCAAGGACAAAAAGAAAAGTGCACACTGGGGTAGAATCAACGTGACATGTCCTAGGTCTACTTGTCCGTCCATCAGCAAAGGCTTTTGTTCAGCCATCTCCTCTATCTAGCTGTCAGACTCCACAAATCTGGCAGGATTGCAATTATTTTGGAAACTTCTACCCCTGTTTCATTTGGTTGAAACAGTGCCAGGAGTTTAAAACTCATTTGTTGAGGGGATGGGAGGGGGAGAAGTCTGTGACTGCAGCGATCATACGGACCTCTTCCTTTTTATTATTATTTTTTAGAAAAGCTGGTTTAACCCCAGGAAAATACAGCCAGCGAGGAACTCCCACAAAATGGGCACAGAGCGAAATAGCACCAGGATTATTATTAGCATAACCAGGAAAAAGAGAGCTAGTCAGTAACAAGAATAGATACCAATAATTACACCTTCAGGATTAAGGATTCAGAAAGCAATTTGCATTTTAAGTAACCCAATACATATTGAAGCTAATAATATTCAGTATCTTTTATTTTTTATTTTTTATGTCACTGTTCCAAAGAGAGATCAGGATCTTTTTCATCTCTGTTGATTAATGCCATAATTGTAATTTAAATGTCCAGAAAAGCTAATTATTTAAATTTAAACCTAAGTGCTCAAAGATTATGTTCAGCTTTTCCTGACGGAGCCAGAGAACAGTAATTTCTAATTCTTTCTACAAATCAGAGTAAAAAAAAAGAATTGTCAATGAAAGCAATTTGCTCTGATGAAAATCAGTTGAAACCATCAGGTATCATATGTAGTTCACTACAGTATAATGGCATTTCTACACACACCTCCAAATTAAAAACTTCAAGTTATAAGTATAAAAAAATGATCCTATAGCATGGTACATTTCAGTAGGCTATCATGCTGCTGCTTTGTAAGGCTTTGGGCAGCGATGTGCTCATGAAGCCCAGTAGCCAGCGATGGATTCACTCCATCAAACAGCGATGCCTGTGCCAATCACCATCCTAAATTCCTGCTATTATCAGCAGAAAGAAAAAGACATTGCTGGGATTTAATTCCTCTTGCCCTACAGCAGACGTCTAAAATAAAATAAACCCCCTCTCAAAATGATGATTATCCTTCACTGTTTATAAAGGATAGTTGTGAATGCTTCATCCCTGGCGGTGTTCAAGGCCAGGTTGGACAGAGCCTTGCGTGGCATGGTTTAGCGGAAGACGTCCCTGTCCATGGCAGGGGGGTTGGAACTAGATGATCTTAAGGTCCTTTCCAACCCTAACTATTCTATGATTCTATGATACATGAGTGACTGTAGAGGTCTCCCTTGTAGATACTTAAAGGTAGGAAAGATGCTCCCACCCATGATACCTGCTTGTGTGGGTACTGGCTCTGTTCCCACTGAGGAACACAGATATTTCCCTCAGCTCACATCACTATAAACTCCAGCCCCTGATGAAGAGGCCATGGCTTTTCTAGCATGAAAGAAGGAGTATTTTAGATTCATTTAAAAGGGAAGATATCTGTACTTCTGTGAAACCCCTTGCTTCTGGGGAATCAAGCCAGATTCCTCTTGATATCCCACATTATGAAAAGACACTTTTAGTCTGGTGTTCTTCATACTTTTAGCCATATTTATTTGGTTGTGTGGTTTTTGTCTGTCTCTGAAATGTTTTCCCAGAGAGTAGATGGCAAAACATGCATGTGCAGGGAAGATTAAGGTACAATTTGAACAGTACTTTTTGCTTCATAATTTAATTCTTAATTATCTTGCTTTATAGAACTCCATTTTATCAAGGTTCCTGTTGCTCAACAAGAGCAATGAGCAAATTGAAGCTTCAAATACAATTTAAAACTTCCTTAATTTAGGCTGTGACACTGAAGTTCAGCTGCATCCCTAATTTGTTCTCTCCAAGGGCAAACCAATATTAGTTTGGAATTTTGCTTCGCTGTAACTGATTTTTTTCAGTTAATTTACAGGTTTGATTGCCCTTTGGATTAAAAGAACCAGGACAAAGAATTAAAAAATTGTAAAAGTTTTCTTTTCATAGGCTGAATAGAAGACAGAAGACAGCTGGATTAGGTAGGATTGTAACCATAACTCTTCGTAAAGAAAAAAATTACACTCAGAAGAAATAAAAGCCACAGAAAGAGCTTCTGAAGAGCAACTTGCTATATATGAAGCCCCTGCAGGGGACAAAAACACACAAAGGAAATACTTTTGGAAAACTGGAGCTGGGAGAAACTCCTCTTGAAATTTTGAATAGTTCCACCCCAGCATTCGCAGAAGGAATCTTGCACCCAGAAGCCCAGATGGCTTCCAGATGAATAAATATCTATTTTGACCACACCTATTTACGCCTATTTTGTTTGTTTTTCTGTTCACTGAACTGTGCTAATCTGTACCCTTATCCCCACTGCGTGTTCTGTCACTTGTCAGGCAATGCACTTAGAAGTCGCAAGACTTGCTTCAGTCCCCTGGCAGCAAGTCAACCAGTCAGCATGCCAAGCTGGATAATTACTGCTTAGCCCTAAAGAGCTTAATATTTGTTTGCATAGATTTGTGTCCTGGCAACACCAAGGCACTGAACCTGAGAGCAAACTTTCTTTTCCCTGAACATTTTCTGTAAGGGAAAGGACACAATGGACTTTCAGACAGACACAAAATGGTGGTTACCAGGAAGGATTACCAGGGACTGAGATATGTGGACTATTCTCTATGGTTGACTTGCTGTCATTACAGTGTAAAAGAAACAGCTGGGCTTCATTCTTCCTTCTTTTATGCTGTCACAGAAAACTATACATGACTCCACTGGCCTAAAGGTTTTTTGGGGGAACTGCCTTTGCAGAGGTGCTTAGAGGAAGTAAAGTAGGCTTGTAGTAGAGACAAAAGAAAACGCCAGCAGGGAGACATCAAGTTACACCTTCTAAGTAAAGCTGAAGTTTTCTTTGTTTATTCAGTGCAATTTGCTTATGACTGTTTCTGGGGTTTGAGTTTCCCCTGATCACTAGTGCTGTTTTTCATGGCTAAGCATCCTGACTGGCACCTTCTGGAAGAAATAACACTGGTCAGGATGCTAAGGAAGATGCTTAAACAAGATCGAGCTACATTCAGTGCTGTTACTTTATTGAGCTGGTTTCAGCTTTTCTGTGACATTGGTGTTCAGTATGTAGGGTGCTACATTGGAACAATGACAGCAGCTACAGAATGGCCACCCTACATGTCACACTCATGCACAATGTATAGTGATCCTATAACCATAGAATGGAAGCCTTGAAGGACTTTCTTGGTCACTTAATTAGCTTGAAAATACTGGCAAACAGGTTATACAATCCTGTTCATGGTCTGAAAGCCAAGGTATCAAAAAAGCCTCAGTATTCAACCTAAGTATTCTAATTCTTCAGTCCTGTTGCTTGTACTCCCATTTAACTCCAGTACCACTTATGCAGTTACATTTGCATTGCAACCTGACAAGCACTGGGGTGATTTAAAGCTGTGTTAAACATACGGATGCAGGGAGACAGAAGTAGTAGGATACTTCAGCATCCATTGCAAACACCATCGAAATAGTGAGGGAAGCTGCATCCTGCTCCGTTAGTCAGCACTGCTCTGCAGCAGCAAACTTAAACCCAACTTGAGGATGGATTTAATATGAACAGCCTGTTCATAATAACCTGTGGAAGTCTTTAGAGGCAGCCTGGATTGTATCTCCGGGGAAAACCGTACCTACTTTCACAGGGTGTTCTTAAGGTGTTTATCAGCTTTATGAAATAGCCATGCTGTGCCTGACCTCTCTAAACTGTCTCAGTTAGATCACATGGACAAGACACAAATCAGTCCATGGTCTTTCCTGAAGGAATGCTGACTCTGCTATCAGCCAGAGCAGATGGGAAGCATAAGCAGCCTTACATTGGGATGGGAGAAATACGGATGTTCAGGGAGAGATTTCAGAAGTGCTTTAAGCTTCAGCATTGCAGCAAAAACGTAAAGAGATCTTTAGTGGGTTTTTTTTTAAGGCTTTGAGAGGCTGTGGTTTGGTGTGCACCATGAACCTTGAGACTTAGATACCATAAATACATTGTGCCTAACCCTCTCAATACAAATTTACTCTTCAAATATATTCTACCTGTGTCTCCTAAAATGCCGGAGGAGCCACAGCTGTGAGGTGGTCAGAACTTGATACCTGGCAACCGATGACACTCAGCATCTCATAGATTGGATTCATGACTTAGACACACTTTTTACTTAGCATTTTTATGTGGTTGTAATGTGCACAATACTTGTGTGATACGCCAGTGCAAGCTTCTATTACAGCAACAATACCAATCGCAGCTTGCAGTGTTACTGCATTTCTTTATTAACAACATGTCCCTTTTTCTATTTCAGGTGAGGGCTTTTTTTTCTTTTTGAAAGATGTGTGAGGGGCAGGTGGTGCATTTCTATAGATAAGTAGTGCACAAATCAGTTTTCCAAAACATAAAAAAACATCTTTTGAGAATGTGCTAAGGGTGGTTCCATTCTCTAATTACTGATGTGCTCCCTTAAATCTGTCTAGAAGAACAGATGGAATCTCGGTATTTTTTTGTTCACAAAGCAAATCCTGCAGTGCTGATACAATCTTGTTTTATTCTCCTCGCTAGTTAAAGTATCTCAGGAAGAAACACAAAACCGTAATACTTCCATTAATGATGCATGGGAAAGAGTAACAAGCACTTAACTTTGAGAACCTCACAGGACTTCGGTACTGAAACTAGGACCTGGGTAGAATGTAGGTTCCTGATTCCACATTGTTATGAAAACTGGCACAAAGCCACTGCCCAGCCTCAGACACGAGCGTCCTCGTGAATGAGCTCAGCTCGACACATGCCCTGTTGAAAGCCCTGGGTTCTGATTTGTTTTTTCATCCTGACCAGCACTCACAGGGACATGGCCAGGCTCGTGAGCTGTGCACACTTCCAGATGGTCATTTTAAAGGTTCTTTGGGTTTGCTTAGTTCATCTCATCCCAAAAAGACAAGTAGCATGAAAGATGGACAAAGTCTGGCTCCTTGACTTCAGGAAAGAGGTCTCCAGACTGTACCATCCTATGCTGCTCACAAGCAGACCTCTTTCTCTCAGTTGCAAGCACAAAGCTTAGGTCTGGGATCTGCTTTGGCCCAGGTGTCAGTGTACTGACAGCCATTGAACACACAGCATGCAGATCTGGAAATGGCATTTGGATACAAGCTTGGAAATACAGTAAAGCCCTTGAGAAACTAGGCCTTTGTGTACTTGGAGAAGTTATTGAGATGCAAAAAGCATTCATCCCCTTGCCTGGGGAGAGAGAAGGCTCTTTAGGGAGGAAATGGTGAGAGAGTTTTTCTAGCTGAATATGCAAAGAAGTCACAGCATTTCCTGGGTAGCGGCCATTGTCCAAGTGAGCCTTTCTCCTCACATCCTTTCCATCCTCTACAAGGGTGGAGCCCAGAAAAGCCTGATGGCAGTGGCTAAAGAACAGCTGGAGTGAGGTACAGCTCTGTTGCTTATCACCTTTCCTCCCAAAGAGAATTTTGGATTTCTTTTCCACTTGATCCTGCTGCATCTCATCCACCCCACCCTGAGACTATGCAGGAAGCAGCAAATCAAGATGTGCTCCACCTGTGTCCTGATGCCTGATGTTCATGGAGAGAGCTGTTCCTATCTGATGTGGTTAAATAATTTCAGGGCTAACACAAAGCTGTGATGTTGCACCCGGTTGCCTGGCAGCTGGAGTCTTACCAGCTGGTTGCACATGCTAGCTTTTATACACATTTTTTTTTTAGGTTTGGTTTGGTTTTTTTGGTTGGGTTTTTTTTTGTTAATCTATTCCCCTTAAAATTATTTAATGAGATAAATAATTTAATTTTTTTCATTTTAATTATTTGAATTATTTAAAAATTATTTAATGGGCTAAAAACTTGTTCTGTTATTAAGCCCTCCTTCACATGAACAGAATACTTTTAGTGATAGTACACGTGACTTACAGAGAAGGTGGTCTGGGGCAAGTGAACAGTGAATGACCATGAATGACTCCATTTTCCCTTGAAAATGGAGTCAGTGGAATGTGTATCTATGAAACGAACACCTGAATCTCATACAGACAGGAGATCTTAAGGATTTCTGCGCCAAGCTGGTTGGATCCATTACCTAAAACTGAACTGTTTTCCTAGTCTTCTTTTCAATTTAATATGTAGCTCCAACATCCACATATCCAAGCTATTTTCTGAAGTTAGATAGCAAAGACTGAAAAGTCTGTATTTAAGGCACCGAACTCTTCCTCAGGAGGCCTTTTTACATTCTTGGCTGTATCTGAAACCCTTTGTGATTTTGTCTTACGCATTTTGTACTTCAGTCTCTGTATCAGTTTTTAAAAGGAATGGAAAGGAAATATTTCACAGTAAGGATGTGTAACATTGTAGGATCTAAATGTTTTAGATAACAACTACTAATCTACTGATGGAAAATCAGTTATTTAACAGGGTCATTAGACTTATTCCAGAGGATCCCAATTTGGATGCATTACTTGAACAGTCAGGACCAGTTGGGACCCTTCTGCCTTTGCCTCAAAACCATTAAAGAGAGACAACCAATAACCACCAGCAAAGCTGTAACATACACAAAACTGTTTGACCTCTGGTGCTGAAAGAAGTGGAATTTACCATCATTCAGAAGTTATTTATATTCCCTGAACACTGACTTAGGAGAGTTGTGTGCCCCAAACTTCAGGTTTATAGCATGAAGCATGCTTACGCATGGTGCTCAAAAGCAAGTAGCAAGGAGGAATAACATCTGACATAGCAGCTCTGTCTTGGTGCTTAATTACAGGTCTGGGTTTCGGACTTTACTGAAGAATGTGATTTACATATCAAAAGTGCTTCCTGGACTTCTGCATCTATTGTTTTTAAGTGGTTTTTGTATTATAGTAGGTCAGTCAGAGCCCTGCTTTGAGCATTTAATGACTAGACTGCAGGCAAGATAGGATGGAAGCAATTTCACCCTATCTGTAGGATTTTCAAGGAAGACATACAACACTTGAGAGGAAGGGGGCTGGGGGAAAGAGAAGGAAAAGAATACTGTAGAACATGTGTGTCTAAAATGTGTAGCAGCAGTGAAAGAGAAAAAACATAGCACTGAGGACAAACAAGTTAAAAGTCGAGTAAAAAAAAAAAAGATGGAGTTCACATTTTTCATGCAAATCAGGAACTTCAGATGAACTGCTCTACTGCTAATCTTTAAGGCACAATTAGCATCTACAATGCCAATAATTAGTTTTTCTTAAATTACAGGTTTTGACATTAGAATTAGGACAAAATAAGCATTTTGGCAGAGCTTCTTTATTCTTCCAACTTCTCTCCTGATAGCAAATGCTCCTCTGAATGGCAGAGCTTCCATCATGCTTTTCAGAGTCATCTTCATTTTTCTATCTGAAGAGAAGCTGACAGGGTGACTGATGAACTGTCACACATCACGACTTGCAGTTACAGAAACATGAAAAAGCTGTGAAGCGCAGTGTGAACTATTCCCCAGTCTACTAAAAAGAACATTGAAAACCTTGTGGTGGTCCAGAAATCCTTGTCACTGGAAAAGATTGAGGGTTTTAGGAATATTTCAAGTGATGCTGAGAACTCAAATTGTATGTGGCTGGTGTGAGCAACTCCATTTTATAGCTTCAGCTTTTTCCCCTGAGCAACTTGTTCATTTTCCTTTCCTCATGTCTTGTGAGTACTAATGGCTACACACCACTTTGAGGAAAACCTGAGTTTAAAAGCAAATAATAAATTCTGTATCACATTTCCTCCAAGGAGTGCTAAATATTGTATAGAGACTTTGACTTAACAGCCATCTGCTGACATTGAACTAATTTTATTAACTAAATATTTTAAAGTCATTGATGGACAGAATGAAAAGATTTTAACATAAGCACACACTGGATGTATTAAGATCCTGAAGCATGAATAGAAGGTGCATAACAAGGCAAATGGTTAAGGTAGACAAAATTACAGCAGTAATAGAGCAGGTAAGTCTTCTTTGCCTGATCACTTTTTCTCAAAAGGCAGGTTAATAAGGCAATGAAGAAACTGAAAAAAAAACAAACACTACAACATTAAGGTTGATAATAAAGACAAATACTTTAGGGATGCTCACTTCCTCAAGTAGACCCAGATTTGTTGCTTAATTGATTCACTTTCACTTTAAAGTCTTTTTTTTTTTTGGTGTTGTTTTTTAATAAATATGACCACTGATTTCCCTCATGTATGGCACTCTGTAAGTCAGCTTTAGAGCTGATATATCAGGGATTAATGTGTCATTTTAAGTACATCAATATCTATATATGGTGTACATATACATGTACATAATGCTACATTTCTAATGGCAATATAATAATTTACATTTAGACAAAATATATTATATACTTCCCTTTTTTAAGGTATTAATTTCTATATGGTTTAGTATAGTATATATTCAATGTTAGATTCAGCGTGGGTTTGGATATGTCCAGCTGCCCAGCTAGTCTTGCATCACAAGTTTCCTAGACTGGCCCAAAATCTTCAGTCCCTTTGACCTTAACAGAGAATAGTCCTCACATCAACAAACAGCAGCAATGCTTCCACTAGACACAAAGCACAAAAAAAACCCCAAACCAATCCCAGAAAGCATTGAGCATTTCCTCACAGGAAGTAAAAAGTGCATATCGGTGTTATCTCAAAAGCTAGACACATAATTAAACATTGTCTGTGTAAGGACACAGAATGGAAAAAGGGCCATAAGGGGTCAGGCCAAAGTTTTACCAAAGTGAGTGCTTTCTCCCCAGAACTACAAAAATCTGTTCCCTGGCAGAGAGTGTTAGAAAAGAACAGGATAAGTAAATATAAAACTTCCTTTAAATATTATCCTAGCCTTCAAGCATTCATAGCTCAGACACTTCCTCAGCTGGAGACTGTTGAGCAATCTCAGTTGATTGCTCTCCGTTCACTTGCTCATGCAAACTTTTAGCATTACCAGAATCTTGTAACAGGAAGTTCTGCGGTTTTTGTTTGAGCTCTTAGGACTAATGCTGTGAATTTAAAAAAAAAAAAAAAAAAAAAAAAAATAAAGGTTTCTGTTCTCCTGACAATTATTTTTTCAAGTTCACATTTTGAAAGGAATCATAAATAACATAATATTGCTCTTGGCTTCTGATAAATGGGATGCTTCTATCATCTATACTGGTTTTTAACATGTATTCAAAAAGCAATTGCTTGATTTTATTTAGTTTTTCAACAGCCCATACTTGCAAATTTCTGCCAGTGAAAAAAACCACACATTTTTAAGACATTTGTGTTAAGCAATATAAATCCCACAAAATCTCAGATATCAATGTCATTATCTATTACAAAGTCACTGAATATATTCCTTGCCAGAAAGCTAAGACTAATGCTAAAGCATTTGCTTTGTCCTTTAATAACATAGTTACAGAACTACAGCCAATTTAGTGAAAATTTTACACCTCATCACATATATGCTACCATAATTTTTACAGTTTTAGTCTAAAATGTCAAAACTGTTTTATTCATTGCAGTCAAAGGAAATGTCTCTAAGATGTCTGCTCTGTAGAAAGCAGATGATAATGGATACACTATCCATATATAGGTTTTACACTGCCTTACTTATTATTTATTGCTACGGTCCAATAATGGAAAATCAATCTATCCATTACTGGATTCAGTGTTGCCAATTCTGCTTTGTAATTACAAATGAAGGATGCGAGTTCATTTTCCTGTTCCACAAACACTTCAATTTTTGACACACATCCTCAGCAAGTGACACAGATGATTACATCAATGTCACCTTTCAGCTATCTGAATAGCTTATGCAGTCAGCACTGGGCTGCATGATTTGGATCAGCTCTTCACAGGAATATATTCACTTTCTTCCAGCCTAATTAAAAACAAACAAACTAACTAACTAACTAACTAGCTTACTTTCATTTGTTTCAGATTCTGTTTCCTTGGATATTTTTCTGAGGAAACCTTCAGTGTGTGTATGCAAAATATACCCACCCACAATACAGCAATGTTCATAATTTTTTCTAAATTCAGCCCTATGCATGCAGGCCTTTACCTGAAGTCTTGACTTACAGTTTCTTTATTTCTTCAGGCCTTTCCAATAGAAATAAAACTTAAGGCAAAGCCTTAGTTAGACTCCATAAAGTCATCATACCTGGACACACAGCCTGAATACTTGACCTCTGAAGAACCAAACTGTTTTTTAGCTGATTTCCTGGCAGATGTGGCCTGTGCACACCAAGCACCAAGTCAAGTGAGCTCTATAGACAACACTGCTCCAAGTCTACTCCCTACAAACTTCCTCAATGCTATCTCAGCAGGCTTTGCACCCCAAATATCACATGCCTTCTTTCAGTAATGTGACTTAAATTTTACTTTTCTTGAAAATTGTGAGAAAGAAAACAGAGGAGTTGAAACTTTTAAATAAAACGTAATAAACAGTGACTTTCAAACACAATGAACTGGAAAAAAAGAACAAACAAACGAAACCAACAACGACAACAAAATCTACAGACATGAAGAAATACTAATATCTGAAGGCCGCATGTTAAGATAGGATGTTAAACAGCACAGAGGAGCTCCAGAGACAAGAGCTATGTAGTGTTGATTGGCTAGTCTGATCTTACAGGAAATACTAAATACTAGCGCTAAATAATATGGACATGAGCTAGGCTATGCCTCTAGGCCTCAAGGCCAGAGGCTGTGTCATTGTCGTCTACTACTTCAGTAGGGGCATAGTCAAATATGCCTTTGATCTTTGTGTGAATAAGAACCAGAATCAGCTGTGAGTGATACTGCCTACCTCTTATCACTAAAGTAGGTAGGTAACCCCAAAGATGGTAAAAGTGGCATTATTAACTGAAAACATGACATTTTTATAGAGTAAACTTTTTGAATATAGTCTCATTTTAATAGTAATTTGCATGTACAATGCTCACAGATTTCTTCTAATACCCCTCCAGGACAATTCAAGTCCAAGTTTGTACTGAACAATTAGATCCACTTGAAGTCTGACCTTCTCATCTAAAACTATTTTAGAAGATTACTGAAATCACTGAGAGCAAAGCAGACAATGCTCTATCTGAAATACTGAGGAACCTCCACCCTTCTGGGAATTCCCAGTTCCGAGAATGCTGCACGTGTATTGCTGTTTCATTTATTGCTCCAGACAAAGTTTAAATGAAGGGAAATGGGCAATATAAAATCTTGCATCACATTATAACTGTCTGACTCGCTGAAACCTTTGTTTGTCAGGATAAGCACACTTAGCCAGACCACATATGTGTGTTAATTATAGCAAGAAAAACAACAAAAAGACAATAGTTACAACAAATTCTAGCAACAGGAAATAGTTATCAAGCTGTGATAAAATGTTTATCAGGAAATGTTGTTACACTACCCAAAACATTTCCTGTCTGCAACATTTGTTGTTGAAAAAAGAATGTCTGCAGTGCTAGAAATAGCATCTTTACAGCGAACTAAATAACATTACTTACAGAAAATGGTAATAGTTGCAGTTCTGATTTCTTTGTTTTTTCTTCTTTGTACAAAGTATGAAGCAACTTTAAGAGAAAACTGCTTTCACAAGCTATATCAGCATTCATTAAAGTCTGAACGTCAAATATTAAAAAATAATTTCAAGCGAATTTTTCATATGTAGTTTCTAAATGATGTAATCATGCAGGTAGTAAAGCCCTGCTCCTTCTTTCACTGAGACTGATAGTGAAACATTATTTCTGTTAGTATATCTTGAAAAGATCAAAAAGGATTAATTAGACTGAAAACCAGTACTATTGAAGATGTCAAAAAAAGCTATATTCAAGAGGAAGCAGAGCAAGGAACTATCTATTAAAAGGTTTACTCTAAACAAAAATCATGAAGAATTGCATTTCTGTAGCCACGACATTTCAACACTAGGAAAATCCTGATTTGTTGTAAACATAATGGGTAGTCTCACAAAATCACAGCAAAACTGACACTTAGATATAAACAAAGATTTGCCAGGTTCAACCTATGAGACATTACTGAATATGGAAGCAAAATATATCATTATTTCTAGACTTGTTGCTCTTTCAGCTGCATGAAGATTAACTTCTAACCTACTACTCCATTCTTAAAATATTTCTGCCCCCAAAAAAATCATGAACTTCAATGGATTTTTAAAGGGAATTCACTTATTAACTGACATTTACATGAAAGACATTTTACTTTGATTAAAACCCATCATTTGTCCCTATTTTAACTACAGGTTATATCACTCTTACTGCAAATATTTTGTAATTTCCTGTACAGTAAATGGAACTAATGGTAGAATCCCAAAAGTGGAAAAGACCTTCAGCTCAACTTCCATGACCTCAATTAGGATCAACAAAAGTTATTTTATTTCTGATATACAGTCTCAAATGATGGAAACTACAACCTCACTGGGCAATCTATTCCCAACTTCCTTATTATTTTTATGAGAGCAGTTTTCCCTATAGCCAAAGCTGAATCTCCTTTACCTCATTTTTACTCCTGATTCATGCAGGGAAAATAAAATTACTTTCCTCTTTGCAGTAGCATTTTAAGTTCTTCGGAATGTTCTTTTCTTTCAGTCCTTTCTTCTGTCTAAAAAGCCCTATTCCTTCAGTTCTTCCCCAGCTTTGTTTTAATTGTTTCTTAAGTTTAACTTTGTTTTAACTGCTTACTTGCTTTATTTGCTTTACTTCTTAAAACACAACTTTTTGCAAGTGTTTCATCAACTTTCTGGAGCTCCGATAGCAGCAAATAATATGCCTTTGGAACTTTGTCAGAACCATGAAAAGGGAGTTTCTTTTCTACCTTAAGATACTCTTTTTAAATGTCATAGTATGATGTTGACCTCTTGCACAATGACATGATACTACTGTACTAGCTAAAATTAGACTTATAGTCGTAAGCTATTAATAAGGCTTAAATTAATAAGGCAAGTAGCAAAGAACAAAGCAGGGCAGCACTAAGATAATGTAACTAGAATTTTAAGGATGGCTTGGATCCTGGTCAACATGAGAAGAAAAAACATATTAAAAGGCAAAATGGTCAAGTGAAAGCTACTTAACCCCAGTGAACCATTTTGTTACAGCAAAATTACTTGATGTACTGATCCATAGTGACTATAAGATACTTCATGCCCAAGTCTTCCCTTGAAATGAAGTAGGGATGTGGTCAGAACACAAAATCAGACTTCATGAGTCTGAAAATTCATGGATCCACGGATTCATGGAACCACCATAATTGAGGCTTCTTAGCTTCTATCTGCCAATTAGTTTTTTACTTTCAGGAATGCAACCAACCTGAACATTAAAATGCTTAATTGCTTTTTTGGACCCTTGTCCAACATAACAACTCTTACCTGCTCTTTAGCAACTTTCCCTTTCTTTAACTTGCTGTGTCTGCTTCAGTTCTAAGAACTTCATATAAAACCAGCCATAAATCTCTTAAACTTCATCCCATCTTACATTCTTTGGCAGAACCTACCACCTACAGTTGGCTCGCACTTCCATTATTTTGCTTCCACAAGGGTCAAAATGGTCCTCTTGTGCTGTCTAATACCTCTGCAGACAACAGCATTTTGCCCTCATGTTCATAACTGAAATGTTGTCACCCAAAACCACAACGCAGGCAATGGGAAACCTGCTACTAAGGTCAGAAGCTTTCGCACTGCCTTCCCACTGATGGATTCTCTAAGAAACAACACAACAAAAGGTCTACTTATCAACTTTATTTTGCAACTGAGTTTAGCAAATAAATCTTTGCCTCTGCCGCCTCTGCTTAGTAGTGCAGTAGTAGGGCTTAAGTACAAATATTGTAACTACAGAATAAGAACTACAAAAGTCCATGTTTTTTAGCAAGCCCCAAAATAACATGTCTGTCCAAAACTTTCTAGGAAGTACAGAAACCCTTCCCAGTGTTTCAAATACTTCAAGGACGTCTGTTCATGAATGTGAGTTCAGTCTGTTAATGGTGCTGGATGGATGGCAGCGCCAGTATTCAAGACTATACATTTTGACATCCTCCAGCCAGAATTCTGTGGCTGATTTTGAGTTTAAGAAGACAGAGGCAGGTGATGGCTCTGGATACAACTGTGGGAGGACAGTTTGCATGTGAGAAAAAATGATACTTTAAAAAAATACAGAGCTATTACTTAGATGCTGCAGATCATCAAGTTCCAACTCCCCTGCCATGGACAGGGACACCTCACACTAAACCATGTCACCCAAGGCTCTCTCCAACCTGGCCTTGAACACCGACAGGGATGGAGCATTCACAACTTCCCTGGGAAACCCATTCCAGTGCCTCACCACCCTCACAGTATAGAACTTCTTCCTTACATCTAACCTAAACTTTCCCTGTTTAAGTCTGAACCCATTACCCCTTGTCCTGTCACTACCGTTCCTAAAGAAAAGTCCCTCCCCAGAGGGACCAAGGTGTAGCAAGGTGTGGCAGACTGACAACTGCAAACCAAGTGTCTGGATGCAAAATCTCCCCCTGACTGAACCACATGGGCTACGCCCTTCCTTTTCTCTGTAGTCCTGGAGAAGAACATGGCTATGCTCTATGCTGCCTCCAGCTTTGTAGTCACAGAAGAGTATGATCTCCAACAAAAAGCACCTGTCTCCCAGATGGGAGGCTCCAGATCACTGCACTCTCATGCTCCAGATGGCCTACAGATCCAACCAGTGCCTCCAGGAAGGCTTGCAGAATGCACCTTCTGTGAAGGCAATGGAACTTCTGTGAAGTTCTCCAGACTCTTCTTGGAGAACTTGCAGCCTGAAACACCACTGGTAAGCTGAACTGATGCTTAGATATTGAAAAAATAAACAAGTTCATACTGAAGAGAAGCAACTGAAATCCCGCATGGTGCACTTTGGTACTTGTATCGGGAAGTCAGTTTGCTTCTTTACAACTGCTTGTGATTCCTGACGCATTCTCATTTAATGTCTAATTATATTTTTCTATTTTTATTTTTATATTTTTACAGTGTACAAAATAAGCCTGATGAATTCAAGTAAAATTAACATCAGTTAATCAGAAAAGAAAATTAGATCAACTTCAGTCAAGGTATTCTAAAGATCAAGGAGAAATTCAGAAATTCATATGAAAAATAAATCAAGAAAGAGATATGATGCTCAAACTGCAGAGGCCAGCAATACATTGCAAGTGGAAAAAAAGGAAAATATAATCCTGGTACATATGCACAAGAATGTTTGTGACATGAGAGAGACACATATTCCCTTCCATTTAGTGGTGCTGAGTTCTAAATCCAGCACTAGACTTGGGAAAGAAGAAAAACAAACTGGAGACAGCTCAAATCAAAGAAAATGAGACAGGTATAGAACAACCAGCTTGAAAGGAAGGGCAGAAGTAACTGGATCACGTTTTTATTTGAAGGTATAAAAATGGAGACCACTTTCCACTTCTATTGTCAGAAATTTGCACTACATTTAGAATTTGAATTCCTGTGGCTTTAATTTCTCTCCATTGCTTTTTGCTACAATTTTTTTTTTCATTAAAAATGCCAGTCAGTACCTAATATTTTCTCACTGTAAGGGACCTATAAACTGTAATCACCTTTAGCATTTTTAATAGACTAGTCTCTTTAACTATCTCTTATTTTCAAACCATTGATTATCTTCATGCCTCCTATTCTATTTTCAACTTCTCTAAATATACAGTAGCATTATATGAAGTCACACTGGTTGGCTTAAAATACTAATTACTGAAGGCAAATTGCCTTTTAACTACTGTTGACTCCTCTTTTTGTACACTCGGGAATGACATCAGCCTTCTTCACTTTTACATCCTCTGTCATTACACTTGTTGTTTTCCACTGACCTCAATCCTGTATTTAAATGTTCCAGAATGCTGTTTCTCTGCTTGTAGATCTACATCCTTCACTGTATTAAACTGCATTTTGTTTCAGTGGGTCAAATACACGCTCTGTTCCACCAGTTTAAAGTGTGACCTTCAGCCTAACACAATAAACAGTACTTCCTTGAGTTAAACAGAGCATAACTTTAAGGAAAATATCTTAAAATATAATATTCAGTGCACATAAAATGTGCACTGAAGAATCAATAAACAGCTCACAGCCCAAGATGGAACTTGTTTTAGGGGACAATTACTCTTTGCTTTACTGACAGTCTGAAAATTAACAGTTTCAACTTCTAGGGGTCTTGTTACCACTGTGTGCTTGACTTGGATAATAATATCAGGGATATTATTACATTTATACATGCATCTGAGATCCAGCAAGTTTTTTCCCTAGGACTGCATTCACAAAGACAGAAACCTGAGAACAGATCATGGTAACAGTCAATAAGTTGCTTTGTGTTACAGAGTGATCATTTTATTCTATATAAAGAGAAAATAAAACTATTAAGGCACCGCATATAGCCCATACTGAGCGAGCCCAGTGGCTAAAAAATTTGCTGCCTTCCATCCCACACTCTACACAAGCCATTGTGGATATCTTTTTTGAATGAAGAAACCACCCCTAATAAAAATATTCTTGATTTTTATCTTGGAAGAACCAAAGTGACTGAGCCAACAGCACAGGAAACACGCACCCTTTGCAGATTAGGATGCGTGCATAGGAAGTTTTAAAAAACTGTAAGAAATAGCTGACAAACTAAAAGGAGATAGTGACAGCACAGAACACCAAGTCAGTGGCAGAAAACATGAAAGCATTAAGGGAACACATTAGGAAAGAGCATTGGTAGCCAGTACAGTGATGCAGGCTCTTCATGTATTATATGTGTGAAGAACAGGATGCAAGTTACATGTATCATCACATGAGAATGTCATACAATGCAGCAAGTATGGAGAACATTGTCTCTACTCCCTTGGTAACTGTAAGAACAAGTTCTTGCCCATTGCTCTCAGTGTAGTTTTTCACAACCCATTGTACCATTCAGTTTTCCCAGAGGCTGGTGCATGGTAGGGGATGTGATAGACCCAATGGATGCCATGCTCTTTGGCCCAAGTGTCTATAAGGCTGTTCTGGAAATGAGCCCCATTGTCTGACTCAATTCTCTCTGGGGTGCTGTGTTGCCACAAAATCTGTTTGTCAAGGCTCAGGATAGTGTTCCGGGCAGTGGCATGCGGTACAGCATATGTTTCCAGCCATTCGGTGGTTGCTTCCACCATGGTAAGCACATGGCAACTGTATCTTGGGCTGCATCCAAAGAAGCGCAACCAGCAGGCCAAGGGAGAAGGTTCTACCCCTCTACTCTGCTCTGGTGAGACCCCATCTGCAGTGCTGTATCCACATCTGGAGACCCAACACAAGTGGGATGTGGACCTGCTCAAGCGAGTCCAGAGGCCACAAAGATGCTCAGAGGGCTGGAGCACCTCTCCTATGGAGATAGGCTTAGAGAGTTGGGGCTGTTCAGCCTTAAGAAGGGGTCAGGGGAGACTTTATAACAGCCTTCTGGTACCTGAAGAGGGCCTACAAGAAAGCTAAAGAGGGACTTTTTACAAGGGCATGTAGTGATAGGACAAGGGGGAATGGCTTTAAATTGACAGAAAAGAGATTCAGATTAGGTATTAGTAAGAAGTTCTTCAATATGAGGGTGATGAGGCACTGGCACAGGTTGCCCAGAGACGTGGATGCCTCATCCCTGAAAGTGTTCAAGGCCAAGTTGGATGGGGCTTGGAGCAACCTGGTCTAGTGGAAGATGTCCCTGCCCAGGGCAGGGGGTTGGAAGTAGATGATCTTTAAAGTCCCTTCTGACTCAAACCAGTCTATGATTCTATGAATATATACTACAGTAAGATAGCGGGGCACTATCACACTCTAGGTAAGACACATAACCAAGCAAAACAGCCAGGTTGTTGCTTTTAGGGGAATTTTTCTAGTTTATCTTCTTTGGAAGCGCTTAATTTTAAACATAAATCTAAATAGAAATAGAGAAATACCTATATCCTCTCACTTCTCTTGGGAAAAAAACAAAATGATTGCACAATGGAACAGCACAGCAATACTTGACATTCCCCTAACAGTCGTCTTTGACCATGTGTCTGCATGCATTATCACCATGCGTATTCAGGCCCAGGCAACAGCTTGAGGCTTGGTGTTACCTCCCTCAAATGGCATGCACGCCCGGAGCCTCTAAATCTCTCAAGGCCACTACCAAGCCATACCACCAAAAGAGACAGGTCTTGGCAGAGCAGTTACAGAAGGGTTTCTCCCTTCGCCTCAGCTCAGTAGGAGAGCAGCACTCTGGTAGGACAGCCACCCTGCAGCTCGGTCCAGGCCCCGTGGGGCCGCCTTCCCTATAGCCGTATCCCCGCAGCGCTCGGCGGACAGCGCCCGCCGCTCTCCATGCTCCCGCTGCAGTAGGTGGATCCCTGGGAGGCGCTAACCCCCTTCCCTCCCCCTTCCCCCCCTTCGCGGCTGAGGACGCGCTGAGCGCGGCGGCATCTTCCCTTGTCTCATTGGAGGGAGGAGCCGCCGCCGCTTGCGGGGAAGGTAAGCTACGGAGAGGGGGGGTCGCCGCTGCTGTCACTGCCCCCCCCGCCCCCCCCCCCCGTCCCGCAGCAAGGCCCTGCGCACCCCCCGGCGCAGGGAGCTGAGGCACCGCTGCGGAGGATCAGCCCGTTACGCCGCGCTGCGGCGGACGTGCCCGCCCCGCCCCGCCCAGCTCCGCCACGTCGGGTGTGGGTGTGGCGGGCCTGGGGCCTGCGGCGGCCTCCCCGCGAAGCTCCGCTCTGTGCGGGCGGTGGTTTCGCGGCGCCTGGCCGCCCGGCGGACGGCCCTCCGCGGCTGGGTGTGCGAAGGGAGCCGTGCTGAGGCCTGTTCTGTGTGCCCTGTGTCCCCCTCGGTCATGTTTACCAGGCACCCGGTTTAGAAACGCCTGGTAGCAGAAAAAGAACACTTGGGTAAAGAAGGGCTGTTAATGTCGGGGAGATAGAAGGGTCGCATTGTGTTCCCTTGTGGAGATGAGATTTACGGTAGTTGTGGACACAGTTGGCTGTAGACTGTGCGCCATCAGGAATCATTTGGGTTGAACTAATGTTGCAGGATGTGGAAGCAGGCGTGGGGCAAAGGAAACACAAAGAATAATGACGCTGCTTGAATGTGCAGCAGGAGAGCTGATCCTGCCCAGTATGAGAAATAGATGTGACAGTTACAGGGGATGTGAATGATGGGATGGACTGTAAAGTAACAGGAAGAGACTGTAAGGGTAAAAAAAAAAAAAGCGTCCAAGTATATCATTGCTTTGAGAAAAGAAAATTATAAGAGTTTTTGATGGTGTCTGCTACAGAACACAAGAGTTGGATTCAGATGAGAATATTGATTACTGAGAGCAGTTATGTCACAAGTGGATTTCTTTCATAGATACAGATAACAGCATCATATGGCAAGGATGTGTAGCAGTCCAGTTGTTCTTACACACAGTTGCTGTAAGCTTACCAAATAAGCATTGAATTGCTTTCAACTTGCTCTCAGTAAGCAGTGTGAAAAATTCTGAGGTGACCTGGTTTATTAGTCAGCTTGTGATCTTGAATCACATTTTTAATTAGATTAAATAGAATAAAATAGAGGGCTAAATGGAGACAGGATTAAAATGCTCAATTTTACAAGGGCAAACTTTAAAAAATCAAGAGGATGAATTAGTGATGTATATTTGTACAGGAGTCCTGAGGGCCCTAGAAAGAAAGAAGGAATGGAATTGTTTTATGCCAAACCTAGAATCTATTGTGAATTTATATTTAAAAAAATGAGAAAAGATCTCTTGAAAAGAACTTTTACCCTGATGAAAAAGGATTTTAGGAATAAAGACCAGAAAAGGCATGGAAAAGCAAAGAAAAGTATAAGAGATAAAACACAATTCTTAAGTGGGAATTGACAAAAGTAATTCTGAGTTAGTTATAGGCAATTGTTTCTTAAAGCTTCTTTAACCATGTAAGTAAAAAGTAGAAGTAAGACCACTGAGTGATAAGGTTGAGGTAAAATAACCTTGGCAGCATTATGCATATGATTTGTCACAGTTTGGAGGAGGCTGTTGCAGTGGGTAGATTTAATATTGGATGCTTAAACTTATACCACAAAGAATAATATTTTGTCTCTTAATTGTTTTCTTAAGAGCTGGGAAACCTCTGTGTGTTACATCTAATCCAATACTCTTGCTACTTATCATGGGGCAGTTCCAGTATCAGAAAACTGTTAAAGAAATCCCCGAACAGTTACACCCATTTGCTCACAGAGGAAGTGGGCTAACTTTTCTTTCACATTCTGTTTACTAGTGTACCTCTCGCTTCTTAACATAAAAGTATCTTTTTATGCAGACACCTCTAACTGTAAAAGTTTAAACTACCATATTTCTCAGTCCAGGTGTAGAATACGTGTTGTGTGCGTGTGATTTATTTATTTATTTGTCTATTTATTTAATTTTTTTTAAATCCATATTGATACATGTGTTTGATGTATATAACTAGGCAAATTCTGACTTGTGTCAGGGAAGGATTGCACCATTCTCCCACCTGCCCAGGCATTGCATGCTGGCTTCGTGAGATGTGCTCTGGCAAATGCCTGATGTTACAAGGACACATAGCTACAGCCAGATTCATGCTGGAACCATGCTAGACATCACCTTGAAAAGCCTCTTCTCTTGGTGACTCATCACATAGTGCTTTCAGCTGTAGGCAGGGGCCCTTATTGTGAACTAAGTCTTCTATGTGCCAGAAAGCTGGGCTAAACTAAAGTAAGCAAGGAGTGTGGAAAAAAACAGGTGTGCTGTAGTAATGCTGATGTTTAGTTCTTTTACCAAGGCTTAGAATGTTTTAGAAGATACATTTTATAAATTCAGGATTTAGTCCAAATGAGGCTAGAATGACCTTCCTTGGACATCTAAGGGAATGATTAAAGGTTAGAACTTGTACAAGCCATGAATATTTCTTTCTAGCTAGAGCAGACTGAGATCAAAGATCCAACAGCTAGACCTGATGCATGGCTCAGTGTTTGGCTGCATCAAGTAACTGCAGACTGCTAATAATTTAGGATAGGTCAGATCAACTTAGAGGGGGGCATAACAAAATGAGTGCATTTGCGTACTGGTTGTCTGTTAATGCAGTATAGTATTTAGGATTACACAGTAACAGAAGGGTTCTTCCCAAACATAGCATTCTTATGCCATTGGACTGATGTCCAGTCAGGTTCCCATACGCAGGTAGGATTCTTTATAAAAATATTAATAGCTCTGTCTTTCACATATTTATTGCATTATTTGGACTTATTTTCCTCTATTACATGGTTAATATTTTTCATGAAGTTCTTTTAAGACCAGATCTTTGGAATACTTCTATCTCCCTAAAGCTGGTTCCTTGAAATTCTCATGTCGGAAGGTCAAATGAAGAAGTAGTATAAGTTTCAATTCTACCAAATAAATTTTATGGTTAATTGAATTTTATGTAGCATGTAAAATCAACAAGAACTAACAATTGCATCAGTTGTATTTTATTATGTTTGTGTGTATACACAGATTACAGGAACTGGAGTGTGTGTAGAGTTTGGCTAACAATTCAGCAAAGAGAAAGAGCTTTTCAAGTTAATTTTCTGAAAATCTGGGATCAGCCACATTAAAAAATGCAAAAAATGTTTTGCTTCAGCAGCTCAGGTTAGATTTGGGTTACATTAGATTACATTAGCTTAGATTTAGATTCAGGAATGACATCCTGTTCCCAAGAGACTGTCTAAAAAAGTGCTTGATTATTTTAATACCCTTCAAGGTCTGGAGATAATGCTCTTTTTTTTTTTTTTTTTTTTACTGCGGAAGTAAACCACTAATTATGTGCAAATGACTCCAGCTTCTCCCTATAATGCTTTGCAGCACTAAAGGTAGTTGTTTTGTTTCCATGATCTGAAACACCTGATTGCCTTCCAAAGGTATTTTTGCACTTGTGTATAAGAAGTGTAAATATTTTTAAGTAAAAATATTTTTTTATCAACATCTTCTTATCAGGCTTTTGTAGCTGCTGACCTTGACATTTCAGTAAGTCTATTAGAGGTATAATTTTAGTATAAACTTAATTACTCTTTTCTAGTCTTTGTATTTCTGGCTTTCATTAGTTTGTTATATAGTTTCTCTTGATAACTGTTAGTAATTACTGTTAGTAATTGTAAAAAACCGTTAGTAAAAAACTGTTAGTAAATGTTAGTTAACTGTTAGTTAAAAAACTGTTAGTAATTGTATTCAAGTCTACCGGTTTGTGTCAGTCACATAAATGGATAGCCAAAGCTTTGAAATTATTTTTTCAGGGTGACTCTAGGGTTTGTAGAATGAGAAAAGAATCTGAGTTGTTTTTTTTTTCTGCTGTTGTTGTGGTTTAAGCTTAGTCGTAAATTAGAAAAAGCATGTAGCCTGCTTGTTTTCCCCCCACAACCTGTCCTTCCATGACAGCTGTAAACATTTTCTCTGTGATGATGCATTTTTTCAGTCACTTCCACTCATTGCTCGCTGGTAAACCGTACATCGTTCTACATCACTGATGATGATAGACATCAGTTCAAAAAGGAAAAAAAAGAAGGAATAGGAGAATTAAGGAAACTTAGCATGAGAAGTGTGTCTTACTGTTACTTTTGAAAGTCCTAGATGATCTTATAAAAATCAAATGAGTCAAATTGTTTTGCTAGCCCGAAACCCCACAGTGGGTTTTTTGGAGGTTAGGGGAAGTTGTCCCAGGAATCTACATATGATTTTTCAAAGCAGTTTTGTCACTTAGGGCACAAATTTCACAGCAGACCCTAACACTTATTTTAAACCATCAGAGAACTGAAAAATCATGCCCTCTGTTTTCTTTCCTGCCTTCTCATTACTTTCAGAAAGTTTTTCCTGATGTACTTGCTCTTTATCACAGTGGTGTTGAAGCATGGTGCTAAGTATGGGTAACAGAACAATATTCCCACTGTCCTCCTTGCTTTTTATTTGCTTATGTTTTCTTCTGTGTGTTGTTTGCATCTTAGCTTTCATAGCTTTTGTTCTTGACAACCCATTTCTTTTTGAGGGTGATGATGTTACTGAAATAAAGGCCTTTGCTAATAGGTTTCAAGCATTTAGCTCCAATACAGCAAACTGCATGTAGATGAACCTCTGAAAACTTCAGTGGGGTTATGCTGGAGGTCCATCCTTGGAGCCAGCAGGTGGAGTGGGATGTCATGCCAAGAGAGAGGTGGTATCTGACAAAATATTTTTGGCTGAAGTTTTGTCTCTGTGGAGATCGCAACAAAAAAGCTGTCTTAGATCTTTTCAATTAGAAATTTCTGTAACAGTTACCTACCTTGCAAGGTCAAGGAAGGCAGTCTTTCAGGCTGTAAATACTCCAGTCTTTCAGAATTTCTTTGATTTGCTGTTGCAATTAGTAGACAGCCAGTACAGCTTGTATCAGGAGCTGAGAAGTCACAGTCTAATGTCAAGAAGCAAGAAGGGGAGAAGGCTATACTTGAGTTGGAGTTGGCAGTTTTTCAAACCACCACTTACTGTTTCTCAAAGTCTGAAGTTTCTTGGTAATGGAAAATGCTGCATCAATGGAATAATGAATGATGAGATGAGTTCTGTCAATTAATCATCAGCGCTGGACAGAGTAGCGACATTTCACTGTACATACAAAGAAGGAAAACATTTTGAAACCAGTCTTCCTAGTAAGGGAATGGGACCTATTCAATAGGAGTAACTGTTGACAATGTCACTGATCTGTCCTCCTGTGCAAGATCATTTTGATAAGTTAGCATCATTTAGTGACTACTCTTGTGGGAAACTGCTGGCAAATCACGAATATCAGAGAAGGTTAGATTCCTTTCCTAAAGGTGTCAACAAATCCCTCTTTTCTGTGACTTTTTCCTCTTCATCTTTGCTAAGCCTGTGGTTAGAGTCCTTGGGGAAGAAGCTTCAGACAGACCTTTGATTCAGCAGGTGAAATTCATAAATGCTCAAATTAAGTGGGAGGAAATACTGAGTGGAGTTCTGAAAGTTCTTGTTTGCCTGCCAAGTTCCTAGAGAGAGACTACAAGAATGCTTACATTCAAATGAGTCAGTGAACCTGTTTAAATATTAGGATTAAATAGTCTTAGACTGCTAATAGAACTCGGCTATTAGAATTAGTATTTGTGTTTCTTAACTGAATCTTATATGTACTGTAGAAATATATGTGCCTTACCCAAAGACCTGCCATAGTTGAACCAAAACCAGGGTTAGAACTTTCAGATTCCAAGACCTAAACTCATACTGCCAGAATATGATGTCCAGATTCTTAATTGTACATCTGATCTGAAAATCTGTTTCTATTGATAATGCACATCCTAGAAATTATTCAAGTAATTTACAAGGTTGGCAGTATTTTCTGAAGCAGAGTGAATATTTTAATAATTCTCAGTAAACCTGAAAAGACCCAAATGTTTTTCTAACATTAGTTTTCAGAATGGAACTGTAAGAAAAGCATTTGAAGGTTTACACCAGAAATAGAAAGCTCCAATCAGTGTGCTGCTTTTTTTTTCTAAAATAAATATCTTTTAAGATTATGTCAGCAAGGTTCTAAATTTATTTTTATTGCACTAAAAAGACATAGGAGTATTGTGTTTAATAAAACTTCTTCCTTTCCAATCACAGTCTGGTTGATTTTAAAAAAATAAATAAAAATGTTTTACCCAAGAATTATTATTTAGGTAAAAATACAGAAGAGCAGATTCTAATTGATCACTGTACAGTCGAATACAAAACCAAAATTGAGTGATTTTTGTGTTTATTGTTTTCTCATCCCACAGAAGCAACTAGTTCTGGCTTTAATATTGTGTATAGTTCCATCAAGTATTGTTGCAGCAATATGATATGGTGATTTTAACTACAGTTCTCTCTCTGCAGGGGGACACAAGCACAAATCCTTATGGAGGATGAGTCTCCTCCTTCTCAAGGAATCAGTGTCAAGGTCAGAGTTTGATTTTGTATTGAGAATTCTGTACTGCTGTATCCAAAAGAAAGAAGCTTTGTTCCATTTGGCAGTAGGTTACTACTGGTTACTACATGCTAGTAGCTTTCAAGACAAGCAGAAAACCAAAGCTATAGGTAGAAAAATTATACTAGCAAAAGAAATGTTGCTTATGCGAGCCACATAACAATATGTTCGAACAATATGTTCATTTTAATTGGGTTGAATTGCACCTTTGGCATATAAGGCTGCTTTAACTTAGTATTAATTTCTAAATTTAGATGTTGCAGCCTAATGTTTCAATAACAAAAACTTGTTAGAATTAACTTTTGTAGCATAATTTGAGGCAGAAACTTCCTCTCATTTTTCTGTTTTATTTTCTTTGAACACTTTGCATGTAAAACATAATGAACCATCATTCAGATTTTAAGCTTAATGATGACACCTTTTAAGGTGATCTGTATGACGCAGAAAACTGAATGACCAGCTTTCAAACTGATTGCTGAGGTCTGATGAAGTGGAGAAGTTTCTTGAGATATAGCTGACACACCTGTGGGGTAGCTGGGCCAGATGAAATCTCAAATTCTGGTCTAACTCTGTCTTTAATGACTTTGTGTAATCATAGAATCATAAAATAGGGTTGGAAAGGACCTTAAGATCAGCAAGTTCCAACCCCCCTGCCATGGGCAGGGACACCTCACACTAAACCATGTCACCCAAGGCTCTCTCCAGCCTGGCCTTGA
>WYDI02010659.1:0-65667 GCA_009867235.2 Psittacus erithacus | reverse complement strand
GGGGAAGAACAGGTTGTGGGGGGAAAACGAGCAGGCTACATGCTTTTCTAATTTACGACTAAGCTTAAACCACGACACAGTGGCAGTAAGGGCGCATGTTTCTCCGAAAAATTAGTCCTTAATTACTTTTTCATTACTATTGGTCAGTTCACTGATTTTTGTCTTTGTTTACCACTCACTTGAAGTTTGCTTTTTCACTGAAGTAATGATGGTTGTAAGCTTCAGTACTTTAAACCATTTAAAAAATAGTACTGTAGAGACATAAAAGCTCTGAGGTTTACAGTTGCATTAGAAGCTATTATAATAAGCTGTTATTATGCTTGCAAATATATTTAGTATATATTCATTATATACAGCATCCTATGTTAATCTAGTTTGCTATCAAGTAGTCTGACTTTTCATTACTCTTAAAGGAGCGACTGAAAGGTGGGTTCTTATTGTGAAGCTTTGAGGAAATAGTGTGAGTCATGGTTTTAACTTACACAGTGGCTTACATAAACTCTAGTGATTTCTGATGGATGGTTTGCTCTGTAGTTTGTTTACATAGGCATTTTTAAAAAATACTTGTTACAGTATCTATTTATAAAATGTTTTATTGTTTTTTATTTTCTGGATTCTCTGAAATGTTGAAATACATTTTGAAAAATCTTCCTTATGCTTGAAACAAAACTGAAAATTAAGTACAACAAAAGGAGTAACGTCAGCTTTCATTGTCAACTTGTATGTTCCCTAACTGCACTGCCATGGCAATTCATTCTTGTGACCCTGCCATCACTTTCAAATAATTTAATGTTTCTATGCAGTCTGCTCAAATTATATGAAGAAAACTTTTTACAGAGACGCCTGGGAGACAAGTCTTAAAATGAAGAAGGTAGCTTCCAGCTAGTTAAAAAGACAAACGAAAAAACCAAAATTCACTTTGAGGGTAATTAAGTGTTAGAACAGGTTGTCAAGAATGGTTGTGGAGCCTCTGTTCTCAGATTTTTTTCAGGACTTTACTGAGCAAAGCCCTAAGCAACCTGTCTGAATTTCATATTGACGCTGATCTGTGTAGCAGCCTGCAGTGTGTGATGTCCCGAGGTTCCCTTTTGATTTGATGAAATACTAGCATATTTTGGCAGCAAAGATAGCTGTTTATAAGTATGCCCATTACAGAAGAAGAACAGTTACACAGTGTCTACATTTTTACTCTCTCCAGCCATATAAAATAAACGTTCTTCTAATTATTTTTTAGGTCACAAAGCAAGGAGAGGTTTGAAAAATAGATTATTTATGAACAATTTTTTTCCGAGTTATGTAAAATTATAATTAGTGTATTTTATCATTCTTCCAGTATATAGGATAAGTCCATGAATAAAAAAGGATGTAATTACATCAAAGTATAATTATGGATACCCTTATGAATTGTTCTCTAATTGTCAAGGAACGTAATAGGAATGATATGAAGCTAATACCCCTGCAGGGATGGAGTTAATGTTTTTATTCTGCATTTTTGTAGCATTCTGCCAGCTGCCATCTACTGTTTTTTGTGTTCTGTATTCATGAAAATTTAAGTCTTGTTTTATTAAGGTTTTATCCAATATTAGCTTAATAACAATAGCCCCATTGTACTTTAACAAGGCAAAAAATTTATAGTGTAGTCCCCAGTTCTGGTTCTGAGTTTTATTTTGCCCTCTGTAAGCACTTGTATAGGGCATTCAAGGTTTTATTTATGATTGGGTAAGAAGATGCCTCTAAATCCCAGATACATTTTAAGAGTAAATCTGAAAAGTCCCTATTTACGTATGCAGGTAACTTCTCATAGACAATTCTCTTCTTGTTGTGCATAGGAATGCTTTCAGTTTATACTGCCAGCCCTACCTCACGCCATTGATCTTTTGCGGGATGCCATTGTAAAAGTAAAGGAGGTACACGATGAGCTTGAAGATCTACCTTCACCACCACCTCCTCTTTCTCCTCCTCCAACCACCAGCCCTCACAAGCAGACAGAAGACAAAGGAGTACAGTGTGAGGAAGAAGAGGAAGAGAAGAAGGATAGTGGAGTTGCCTCAACAGAGGACAGTTCTTCTTCACATATAACAGCAGCAGCCATTGCAGCTAAGGTGAGTCTGGCTTGCTTCCCTGAGAGACCCTTTAGTTTCTATCTCAGGTACTTTCCACCAATCTGCATGTTAAGACTATACATTGATGTCTCGGTGGTCAAACACATATATTTTAGGTATGTTCTGTCAAAATACTGCTTCATAAAAATATATGAATCCTGTTTCAGTTGACGATTTCAAATTTCAGTGGGAGATATATTGTTTATTATCTTAATGATACCATGCATTTTTATTGTACCATTCTGATGTGACAATTTTTAGTGAGGTTTTTTTTTTAATTCAAAATACACGCCTGAACATGTTAAGTCCAATAAATGCCATACTAAGGAATCACAATAGGATTTTTTAAGCCATGATATCTATTTGGAAAAGAAAATGTTGATTTCTAAAAACATTGATAAAAAGTAGGACATTTAGGTAGCAGATTAAGTAATAAGCTATCCAGACTACTGTATTCCAGTTTGCATGTCCACATAAGAGATGTGAAATTCTGCCGCAAAACTAAGTATCATCATATTGTCTTGATAGCCTTGCTTTAACCAGCAATTCATAGATCAACATTACTCAAATCAAAATAATAAATTTGAGACTACAAAGGGAAAAAATCAGATAACACTTGCAAATAATTTGAGTTGAAATTTTAAATGTTTTCCAAAGAAATATCATATTATTAGAAATAGTATATATGTACCTCAGTTTTGTCTTCAGTCTTCAAATGGAGAGACAATGTATTCCTATGTATCTGGCAAGGTGTTTTCCTAAACTGCTTTGTTCTATATTTACTCCACAAATTGTATTTTTAATTCTTATTATGAGAATTGAAAGTCTGAGTGACTCAAAATTATATTAAACATTTTCTAAATCAAAGCAGCAACATTCTAACTCCAGAAATGTGAATTCAGGTCTGAGACATCTTGACATTTCTAAGACAGCTGCAGCTGGAGATCACCTCCTCATGTACAGAAAATCCTGATTACATATATCTTTACAGGGATGAATTAAGGTAATTATTACTTGCAAGTTTCAGTTTTTATTAATGCAAATTGAAAGTATCTTAATTTCTTTTGATATAGGCAAAAGTAAATAATATGTGCCATTTTTAAAGGCAGAAAATACCTGAGATCTAAACTGAATGTGTTCATATGAGCTTGCCATTTCAGTGTCACACTTGTTTTTACCTCATTCCTTTTCAGTCATTTGCTTGTATAGGTTCATGTTTTCCTGTCACTGTATTCATAGCTGTTATGTGTTGTGCATTAGAAGCATCCATCCTACACCAGTTCAGCTGTTATCATGGCAAAAGGTGAACAGCCCATCCCTGGTCTCATCAGTTATTGCCATCACGCAGCAGGCAGTGCAGAAGAACGGGTAAGAGACACTTCTAAGAGGCTTTTGCGCTAACCATAGCTAAAAATACACTGCCTGCCTCCTAGTCTACTGTGTGAACAGACAGTGTTATTTATTTTCTTCTAACCAAGACACATCAGTGCTATCTTTTAGAGAACATGCTACAGAAAATGCTCTGATACAGGGCTAAACAAGGTGAAGTTTGTGCACAGTGTCAGTTTGAATAATTTGGCTGCTGAGATAATTATTTCTATACAGTTTTTTTCTGATTTGTCATCAGCTTTGTCGTCGAATAGACTCAATAATTGAATGTAATTAAAATAATCCCCTAAAAATTACTGCTTTAGAGCTATGAAATTTTGGTCACTTTTTCCCTTTCGTTTTGCTTTGCTTTGCTCTCAATATTTTGTTTGTCAACATAATGCAGCATTTACACTGGGTATTCATAGTTTGTTTTCAACATTTGCAGTTTCTTCCTTACTTTTGTGTTCTGTTTAAAAGTAGAATTTCTCAAAAACAGAAGAAAAGACTTGAGGAGTTAAAATTCAGTGGGCTCATCGTAAGTTACTGGATTATAGGAATAGTAGGCAACCATTGTTTAGAAAAGACTGAGTTTATTACAACCCAGAGGTTATAACTTAGGCTCTAACAAGATATACTACTTGTTATATGTCTGCCAAAGGCTTAGTCTAGGCTTGAACCAAGATAGAATAATGACTACAGTATCATCAGGAATGGAACATAATTTAGTGTATTCATAACTGAATACATTATAACTGTAGATAAGAGAAAACTAAAGGTGGTGGTTGGCCTAGGGAGACTTGTCTGACCTGCTCATCCCATCTTAGCCAGCAAATGGTGTGTAAGTTCTTGTGAAAATGTCACTACATTTGATGACCAGAGGCTGCACTTTCTTGTTCCCTTAGGCAAATAGTAATTTAAACCATCACTCAAATAGTGTCACAACTCTGTATTTAAAGCATGATGACCATGTCTCTTGAAAAGTGACTTAAGAAATGTGAAGGCATTAAAGTTCACATATGTGATGACAAAGTTATATATGCATACATACATACACATCTATTCCAATAGTTTTATTTTTTTGAGTTGAGGTCACTAAACTACAATTTGCACCATATTCTTCAGTTTGAGTAGAACAGTGAATTCAGCCTCTCTGACACATGCTGTTAAGCTGTCATCCAGGCTTCTTTGTCCTTTTGCAATTAAACTATTGTTTTATGCATTCTATAATCTAATTCAGATCTTCAAACCCAGAGCTGGAAGAAGCTAGTTTTTCAGAAAGTTGTTGAGTTTTTTAAGCTGTCATTTCTGCATGTTTTTAAGACATTTTTGGTCTTGTATAACAATCATAGTAATTACCATCTAAAGCTTGTTTTCTTAGTACCTCAACAGCACTGTCAATTTTTGTTCCAGTCCTGGGCTAAAGAGACTAAATCTCATGCCTTTTCCTTTTCCCACTCCTTGTCAACACTTAGTTCTCTATTTTGAAAATACAGATATTTAAACTGATATAAAAGTACTTCTGTAAATGTAATACCAGATAAAAATTGTAGAAGCAATGACTGATGGATGTGCTTGATATCTTTCTCTGTCACTTCATTTGTTTCTCATTAATTTATTTCTCTGTCACTATGTTACAACAGGTTTTCCACTCCACCTGTTGCAAACAGAAGCTGTTTTCGCTGACCTTAGAGTTTTGGTTTACCCCAGAGTTTTGAGACCTGTACCCTCTATTAAATTTGTTTGAAACTGGAAAATGAGCTGAAAAATTTTAAGAGGAGATATCATAAATAGTCAGGATGTGACTTTGTGAAAGTTTATTATCTCAAATGCAATAATATTCATACCCTTCTTTACTGAAGATTTCCAGGCTCCAGGAAATTCAGGAATTTCTCATGGGTTTATCAAGGTCTTTAATGGGATTAACAAGAAGTGTCCTTGATTAGAGACTTAAATTGCTTAAATTTAATTTCAAAGGAAAATCTTTCTAAATGTAGGTGAGAAAAATGAGACATTCCCCATATCACATAACATATGTGTAGGATTACAAATCATATTCTGTTGTCCCTTTCACCTAATGAACAGTAGATATCCATTATATTTTTTGTATATTTATGTTCGTGCAGTATATATATTAGCACCTACTTTGAAGTCAGCAAGTTGTAGGTTTAATGAGAATATTAATACTGGATTTATAATACAACACCCTGTCAGAGAAACTAAACTCTTGGGAGCAAAATTTGTTAGTGTGAACTAACTTAATTCTCTCAATGACATTTTGTGTCTATGAAAGGCTGTAAAGTGAAATTTAGAGTTCTAGATTGGTTTATATATGGCAATTGCCTTTTCTATAAAGGTAGAGATTAGGGAATAATTCCTATTGAAATTAAATGTCTGTAATCATTTTTTCCCTTGTCTTCAGCTTCCTTTTCTGATTAGTATCCTGGCTGAAATTTTACTTAAATTTTGATTTTCTCACAGGCAAAAATTAGTACTTCGCATATAATTCAGTGGAGACTGAAATTGTCTTAGTCACTTTCTTGAGAGAGTTTTTTGCTCTGAAAAAGGTAATATCAGATAAAATTTTAGAAGCAATGATTGATAGATATGGTGGGTAGAAAGAAGTGCACCGAACAGTTACTTGCCTGGAAGGAATGAGACAATGTTACTCCAGAATAACTAGAGTAAACCCAGTGGACCAATGCACAATCATATCAAGATGTGTGCAGCTTTTTGTCAGTCGAATGTAAGGAAAAGGTGTCTTATTTGAAGACTTAAAATTTTTCTTTCTTTTATTGTGCCTTTTTTTATTTTATGCCTTTAGCAAAATGTAATTTTTTGCTGCATTGTCCTTAGATCAAAAGGAAGCATTCAAGTTTATAGATAGCATTGGAGCTCTGCCAATATAAAACTTCTGGATTTTGGTGGTTTTTGTTGTGTTTAACATATTTAAGATAGGATTTCAGGAGAAAAAGAGAGCAGAAGGGAAGTAGTGTTTCTGGCTACAAACTGTTTGATGACAAGAATATCATTGTTCTTGTTTGCCTCTACTCCTGTTCACAATACACCTCTATGATGCTATTTGCAAATCAAGACTACTCCAAATAGAGGCCAGTTATGCACTGTGTCTGGATAGGATGATATCCTCAGCATAATAGTCCATAGTGAAGAGAAACTTCTTCTGACATCATAATTTATAGTGGAAACTGCAGCAGAAGATACTTAGCCTTGAAAAATCCTCTGAGGAAAGTTGAGTTTTTTTCAAATGCTGACAGAAATTGACTGGTAAAGAATACTTTCAGTCTAGAAATACAGCAGTAGAGCAAGCAGCTGTTGGTACACTGAGAGCAAGATCTCTTTCCACACAACTTATGAACAGGTTATAAACATGAGAAACTTGAAAGTGTGGAGGAGAATTTCCAGTAAAATAAGATCCCCTAGGGATAACCCAGTATCTCTAAGTCAAGGTTGCTAAGTTAGACATAGTCATTATTTCTAGATGGGAACTAAGGAAGTTGGGAGGAAAAAAATTACATAAAAATGCAGTATTTAATGGCTTGACTCTTAAGATTGGTCATTTTAACCCCACAGTGATAAGCAACAAAGCTGTCAATATCGTATCACTGGTCCTAAGGATGCAACAGATTTTAAAATCTATGGTTCAAGCTTGTTCCTGGAAGGAGGGTAGTTTTCAGTGGCTTGTATTTGTGCTAAAGACCTGCTAGACAAGAATGTTCAAAATGCCTCGATGCACACTAGGTCCTGCATCTCCATTATAAAAATGAAAAAATAAAATCCTGACCAGAAATGTCCAATGTTAGTGGTTTGACTTGTCACTGGATCTTCATCTCTTGCTTCTTTTTGTTGTCTGCTACTGCCATTTCCCCCAAATATGGGGTTCTTTTGGTGGTTCTCTTGAACTTGAACATCCTTACGTGAGCTAAGACACTCTTAATGAGGAGGAAGGTCTTAAAATATGTGTGTATATATTCCTTCAAAGATCTGAATTTCAACATTTCCTAGTCTATTGTAATAGAAAAGTGAATTGCAGGAAGTAAGAGCAATCTGATCTGGCAGAAGTGCTGCCTCTGAAAAAAGAAGAGGTTTAAATATGAAAATAAAACTGGAGTAAGCCTTTGTAGAAAGTGTGTTGTAGAGGAATATCTGCTGCATTTTGTGTTGCAGAACTAATGTTAGAGATCAGTTCTCTTACCTGAGGTATTTATCATTTGTATGTCTTACCATTTTACACACAAAAAATTCTAAAAAAAATATTCATTGTATTAAACTAGCAATGTAGTCAATTGTAAAGTTGGTGAGGTATCTGCATTACTGGGCCCAAATACTGCAGTAATAAGAAGCAACAGACTTTCTTAGACTTGTTATATTAATGCTAAGAAAAGCTCTATTCTTAAATGCATTCTTCTACCTCACTTCTTTGGAACTGGTGATAAAACTGAACAGAAGAGACAGAAGATAAAAAACAATGATGGATTCATTTTTATAACAGAAAATAAAACCATTTTCTCACTGTTCTAAGATGGTGTAATTACGTTTATTTAAGTTGCTTAATAATAACGGCTAAGGGATCTGTCCCTAAAATTCCAGCTTAGAAATAGATTTGTAGAATCATAGAATAGTTTGGATTGTAAGGAACCTTTAAAGTCCATTTAGTCTACAACTCCCTACAATAAACAGGGACATCTACAACTAGATCAGATTATGTAGAGTCCTTTCCAACCTGACCTTGAATGTTTCCAAGGATGAGGCATCTACCACCTGTCCAGACAACCAATTCCACTGTTTGGCCACTCTATTGTAAATAATTTCTTCCTTCTATCTAGTCTAAATCTACTCTCTTTTAGTTTAAAATCATCAACCCTCATCCTATCGCAGCTGGCCCTACTAAAAATTTTGTCACCATCTTTCTTTTTAAGCCCAATTCAAGTACTGAAAGGCTCCACTAAGATCTTCTTGGGGTCTTCTCTGAGCTGAACAACCCCAGCTCTCATCCTTTCCTCATAGGAGAGCTGTTCCATCCCTCTGATCATTTTTGTGACCCTCCTCTGGACCTGCTCCAAGTCCAAATCTTTCATGTACTGAGGACTCTGGAGCTGGATGCTGTACTCCAGGTGGGATCCCACCAGAGCAGAATAGAGGGGCAGAATCACCTCCCCCAGATGCTAGCCACACTTCTTTGGATGTAGCCCATGGTATGGTTAGCTTTTCGGGCTGCAGACACACACTGCCAGCTTAAGTCCAATTTTCATCCACCAGTACCTCCAAGTCCTTCCCTCAGGGCTGCTCTCAGTCGCTTCATCCCCCAGTGTATATTGCTGCCAGGGGTTGCCCTGACCCAGGTGCAGGATCTTGCACTTGGCCTTGTTGAATCTCATGAGGTTCACATGGGTCCACCTCTCAAGCTTGTCCAGGTCCCTCTGGATGGAATCCCATCCTTCAGGCTTGTCAACTGCACCACTTAGCTTGGTGTCATCTGCAAACTTGTAGAAGGCGCCCTTGGTCCTGCTGTGTCACTGCTGAAGATAATGAACATTATTGGTCACAGTATGGACCTCTGAAGGACACCATTTTTCACCAGTGTCCATATGGACATTGAGCTGTTGACCACTACCATCTGGATGCAAGCATACAACCAGTTTCTCATCCACCGTATATCAAATCCATATCTCTCTAATTCAGAGAGAAGGATGTTGTGAGGGATCATACCAAAGGCCTTGCAGGAGTCCAGATAGACATCATCTTTAGCCCTTCCCTTGTTCACTGATGTAGTGAGTCTGTTGCAGAAGGACACTAGATTAGTCAGGCAAGACTTGCTCTTGGTGAAGCTATTCTGGCTGTCTGAAATCACTTCACTGTCCTTCGTGTACCTTAGCATCACTTCTAGGAGAATCTGTTCCATGAACTTCCTAGGCGAGAGGTAGGCTGAAAGGTCAGTAGTTCCCAGGGTCCTCCTTTCTACCCTTTTTAAAAATGTGTGCAATATTTGCCTTTTTCCAATCACCAGGGACCTCACCTGACTGCCACGACTTTTTTATATATCGAGAGTGGCTTGGCAACTATATCAGCCAGTTCCCTCAAGACTCTGGGATACATCTTGTCAGGTCCCATAGACATATGCATGTACAGATTCCTTAGGTGGTCACAAACCTGACACTCTCTTACAGAGGGAAGGACTTTGCTCCCCCAGACACTGTCTTGCAGTTCATCCACTCAAGAGGTGGGGGAAGAGGGGTTGCAAGTGAAAACTGAGGCAAAAATGGTTTTGAGTGCCTCAGCCTTCTCATCCGCTGTTAGCAGTTTGCCAGTTGTGTTCATCATGGGTGTAAACTTTCCTAGCTGGTCTTCCAATATGTTATGTGAAGGAGAAACAAACAAACAAACAAAAAAGGATCAAATTCTTATTTTTCTGTTTGGAATGCATTTTAAACCAAGTGTGGCTTTGGATAGTGATTTCTAGGGCTTTTGCCTGTACTCCCTCCAGATAGGCCTGCAGCTTTTGCAGCACAAACCTTACATCAGGAATTTTTGTAGCTGAAATAAAGTCTTCAGTACATGAAATGAAGAGTATTTATTCACTGCATGACATTTCTTATGAGAAATTTTCTCACTGCATGACATTTCTTCAGAGGGATTCAGTCATTGCTAATAAATGGTTTTCTGTTCAGAATCTTGTCCCCTAGTTAGAGAATGGAAAGTCTGCCTTCCTTCATGACACAGTAGAAATCATTGGTGGTCATTGTTGAGTTTGAAACAGAGGCTTGAGAAGAAAAACATGACTTTCTTACTATTTCCATAGTAGTATGTCTGATTCATAGGTTTATCAGAGAAATATATATTCTATGCTACTTCAGTTAGCACGTGGTCTTATGTATTTGCTAGGTGTTTGTAACTGAAATTATGAGAACATGCTGTTAACCACTGCTAGCACTGAGTATGAGGAGGTATGCAGACTAAGAGTGGGGTATTCCTGTGGCTTTTATGTGAGGTTTTGAGTAAGTTTTTAATACAGTATAATTGTTGCTATTAATTCCATCTCTCTTCTTTTTAAGATTCCAGATTCTATCATCTCTCGTGGCGTTCAGGTGCTCCCACGTGATACAGCCTCCCTCAGTACTACTCCTTCAGAATCTCCTCGTGCCCAGGCCACCTCTCGTCTCTCCACTGCATCCTGCCCAACACCAAAAGTAAGTACATTGATGCCTTTGCAAGCTCTGTGCTCAGGTATATAATCTATCAGATTAATGTATTGCCTCCGATGAACAAGTTTGGTTTGCATGCAAGGGTTGTATTGTTCTAAGTAACAGACAAATGCAAGACAATATAGTTCATTCCATGTGTACTGTTGCACAATTTAGTGTTTGGGTCTACCAACATGTTATGGTTACTGAAGTTTTGTGTTACCTCTTGCAATATCAATCATGAATATGAAAATTGTTAACACCTTGAATGTCTTTAATATCCCCAGACACATAGATAATCCTGCCACCAAGCAGCAACATTAAACAAGTAGTATTTTGTCAACAAAATGTGTATGCAAATTTCTAGCCTGGGCTGAGGCAGTTATGTGCCTCACTTTATTATTTGGTTTAAGGCACTTTCAAGCCAACTGGTTTTGCACAAATCTAGATATTTGCTGCCTGACATTTGGAAACAAAAACCAGCCTAAATTGAATAGAAAGTTTTAATGCCAACCTTATGGGATTATTATTCAGTTCTTACTGATTACACTATACTATTTAATCATTGAGGTGAACTCTATTATATTCTTTTTCTATCATACTTTAATTAGGATACATCAAAAACTAAATTAATTGACCAGTGGCAAGGCCTGAGATGTTTACTTTCAGAAAGATTCCTTTCAGCAGAAGAAAACTCTGTCTGAATTCGCTTTGTGTGTTCACGTCACTAAGATCTTTCTGTGGCACCAGATGCTGACATACTAATAGACCCATAGCAGATGGCAAACAGTAACATTCTTCCTCATCTAATTCATGATCCTTGAAGATTATTCTGCTTGCTAAGGTGATTGCCAGCATCTGCTAGGTCTTCTTTCCTTCTGTCTCCTTCTTTTCTGTCAGCAAACAAGATTTATTTGCAATCATACATAGAAATGTTTTGGTTTAGCCTGTGGGATTGTTTTATGCAGTACTCACCTTCACTGTAATAGAATAAGAATTATTCTGATGGACAGCATGCTTAAACTTCATTATATAGTCTGCTTTTCTTAAGAAGATACTCAGTGAATTCTATCTGCAAGTGGCTTCTTCATTTTTTTGCAAAGAATTTGTCACTTGTCTGATGGCTTAAAAATAAAACTCAGAGCTTACTACATTAGAACACTCAGAGCAGAAGAGCTATATGAAACAGAAACTGCACTGAGTTTTATGCCTATTGACAAAACAAGTGTCCAAAGAAAACCAAAGGACACCAGTAACAAGCATAGAAAAGAGACAGCACTGCCAATAGTTCTAGATGTATCCTATGTATTTTCAGGAAGGTTATCACAGTGGGAAGGAGTAAATCTTATCTGTTGTGAAGCAGAATGCACTCCTCTAGACTATCTTCCAAGATTCAGAAATTACAGAAGGAAACTACAAGAACTTTGAAACAGATCAAAAATCTGAAAGTCTTCTTTGGCAAATTAGTTGAGATAAGCTGTTATGATAATTGGATCATGCTTTGGTATTTCATGTTATGCTCTATTTTTCATGTATTACTGAAAAACCAGGTTTTGTTCAAAATGTGTGAGATCACACCACTTTCATAAGAGGAAGTGCCATGCAACATCTAGCTAGTTTAGCTTTTCTGTGATGTCTTTCGAAGTGGGTGGTACAAGCTGATGAAAGATCTGGGAAAGCCCGGCTGAAAATAAATATGAAGTGTGATCTCATCTCATGGATTTTGCACAAAAGTATACGCTTCTTTGCCACTTAGAGAGCTCCTAGTTAATTATACTTATTACTTGAAAAAATCCAAACAACCTACTTATCATATTTTTCTTAAGTCCTTTTCAGTACCCACAAGTTCTCAAACATCGTACGAATTTGTCAAGAAATATGCTTCATTCGTATTCTTCAAGATTGTCAGTATGTCTAAATGTCTTCACTTACCGTGTTTTCCCTTCTAGACCCTGGCTTTCTAATAATGCAGTATGATTTAAATTTGCCCCAGATCTCTTGATCCACACAGTAGTGAAATTAAAGACAAATTGTATTGTGTTATCCTGTTGATGTTCCAAGATGATGTTTTTTTCCCTTCTTTAGTCTGCAAGTGTGCATCTTTTCAGTATTATTTGCTGGTTGAGGAACCCATTTCAGTACTCCAAAGCACCTGACATGAAACAAAGGAGAGGAAGTTTCAGGGGGAAAAAAAAAAAAAACAAAACTGAATTAACAGTGCAGTTTTCTTTGATTATACACATTGTTTGTAGTGGTGGTCCAGCTCTAGAGCTAGTGGCACTACATTTCTTTGTCAACTATATATTCCAATTTATTTTTTGTACCGTTTTCTTGTATTTTTTGTCCTAAATATACATAAACCCTTACACCTCTCTCACTGAATTTGTTGAATAGTGGAAAGTTGAGTGCGTCTCAGAAAAAGAAAAATCAAGCTTCTGCAATGCCAGGAGCACCTCTGTTGAATGAATGTAAGTAGCAGGTTACTAATGAAGGGGGTATTTGAGAGAAGGTATGGAAGAGTGTATTACTAGTACTCCTAGTTGATCTGTTAGGAGAACTCTTTACCTTTTTACAATTATATTTTGGAAAACCTACTGTTTCATATGTATACACATAGAACATGTAAGCAAAACATTTAATTTTAATTTGCTTTACTGTGTATCTTCCATGTTTTCTGAAAATCTCTGTTTCTAACAAAATAGTAAATGATGAATATTGAGTTTGAACCTGTATATTTCAATTGGTCCTCAAAAGTTTAATTTCCTGATAAAAGAAGTAATTATATTTTCACTGTAGCCTCCTAGGAGGTCAACTCAAGAAAAATTTCCATTGGGACTACTCTGTCTGTCATTAGGTACATCCCCAAAACTAAGCAAACTTACTTTTGTTACCTTTTAATAAATCTATGCAGAATCCCTTCCTGATTCTCTAAATTGCATTCGAGTTTCAGGCAAAATCCACTGTGGCTCAAATGGCATTTAAACCATATTTATAGTAGATAGATTCACATACAGAGGCAATCTAAGTTTTACTCAGGGGAAAACTGCACTTTTTCAGTCATTCAACCATAAAGTTGATAGTGATTGTGACAGATATTTTTATCTTCTACAATATAGTTTTGGTCTTTTGAAAGTTCTAGTGCTTTCTCAACAAGTTTAGATGAATTTGTGAACACTCACATGACGAAAGTTTAGAATGACAGTTTAGCTTACAAGTTTTTCTTGTCATTTGCAGTAGCTGCTCAGATTCTAAGATCTTACTATATTTTTGTGTGTTTGTGGTCAGCATTTTCATTAAGTTAAAGGCAATGTTCTTTTCAGATGCAAAAGAAATACAATACCTAATACAAAATACCTTTTACGAATATGGAGAATTTTTTTAATGGTTGCATTAGTGTTGACTCTTGGGACTTTTTTTAAACTTTCAGTGTAAAATTTTAGATCTATGACTTCAGGTAACTCAAAAGAATATGTCCAGAGCAAATGACTGAGTCATTCCTTCAAACTTCTAATTTTGTTCTACTCTTAGTGAGATGATATTAGTATAGAAGAAAATTACAGTTTTCAAGTTGAAGTCTTCACTTCTCCTATACATAAATGACATAATCAATATTTAATTTTTGGCAATGCTGTGTGTCAGAGTCAAATGAAGCAGAGATAGAAGACCAAGGGCAAGTTTTAAATTACCACCAGGAATACCTTTCAGTGGCAGCAGGTGTTCAAAGTATTTCACTTTGCAAGATCATCAGTCTCATTGATGTTCAGTCCTTCCACTTCAGTGTGCGGAGTTTCTTTCAATATTATCTTTAATCATGAGGGATCCTAAGGAACTTTGTACAGTGCTTTTAAGATGAGAGTGTTGTTTTCTTTTTCCATCTTGCTGCTTCGTTCCCAACACTCCTTATATTCTGCTTGAGAAAAAGACACTCTACTTGCTGGTTATTTGTCATTTCCCTAACTATCCATATTTTAGTTACACTGAATCAGATAAAACCCTCGATGGTGGCAGGTTGCATCCTTACCTATTTGTAGTTGTGATAGATAGCTTTTAATTCCTGCATAAGAAAGGTATATAGGCTCTATCTTACAGCTAAAATCAGCAAGCAAGGCTACTTTTCAGGAGTTTTTGGATTCTAGCAAAAGAGTCATCTACCCGCTTCTTCGTCCACACCTTCTTTATAGCATAGAATATTCAGCTAGTTGATCACTTTCTGTAACTTTCTGTAGCTGTCTCCTGTTAAGAACTGTTATCTTTATAATTTGTAAGTTGATATTCGCCTAAAGACCTAATATTCCTAATGTCAAAAGCATGTTATACATAATTTTTATAAACATTTCAGTTGCAGCAAAATTTTGAAATGAAAAGGCTTAAGAAAATATATTCAACTTTTTAAAAAAAGAGGCTGATGAAAATTATTTCTGTGGCAAAAAATATTTTCTCAATAATCTCTTATGCTTGCTATCCATGAAAAATGATGCTCTGAACACCTTCTGTCATAAACTGTAGCTTTAATGTCGAATGCACACATTGGTGCAAGTTTTTCACAGTCAAATAAGTTACAAATTAATACTAAACCTAATTATGATTTATGTCTTCAGTCTAGTTTTGTGACTTTTAGTATACAGCTACTCTGTGAAGTAATACCATTAACAGATGAGCAGGTAGTGCTGGGAATATGCTTTGGTATCAGTTAATGTTACAAATTTTTCAGTAGAAATATTTACTATTTTTCAATGGAAGAAAGATCAGGTTGCTTACCAGAAGTTCTTCATTAATAGTAAGATGCTGCTCAGGACATGATATGGTAAGCTGTAGTTTTATCCATAGGGTTGGTACTTTGTGTACATTGAGTGTGTTAAATTTTGTATTTGTTACCTTGATTCCTAGTATTTCTTCTAAGGTGGGCATCAATGTGAAAACAATATGGCAAGTATATGAATATATTTTAAAGTTTGTATGCATACACTTAATTCCCAAGTAAAGGTTTGTTATTTTTGAAGTTCATATATGCTGTGTTTTTTTCTACCTAGGAACTTGCTTGAGTGCTTTGGCACTAGCGAGTGCTTTGACACAGCTATATAGCTGTAATATGGTTGAGAAGCATGGAAAAGTATAAAGGATGTTCTAGGTTGTTGGGATGATCTAGATAGGTGAAATCACACTTTGAGCACTGCAAGGGTTTCTTGCTTTTTCCTGTAAAGCAGGAAGCTCTTTATAAATAGAAGCTTAATTAAGTTAAGCTGCTAAACATTCCAATACTGTGATTATTTCTGGGGTTTATTTCCTCTTAACTTTTTTTTCAGTGCAAATTCCAGGATTACAAAAAATATATTTAGTGAAAAACAGTGCTGAGAGAACATATATTGGAGTAGAAAGTAGCCAGTGTGGCCTTATGATGAGGAATCCTGCTTACTAATGCATGTCAATCTACTGAATCCTCCCAGGTTCTCCTAAGTACAGTGCAGCAGTGCCTTTCGAATCAATTACTAATTAAGATACTAGAATATTTTCTATATAATTATTTCCTTTTTCCTCATTGTTTAAAGTATATTGTCCTTTCAAAACATGTGGATGATTGTGTTCCTACTAAGTCTTATTTTTAGTTTACATTTTGGTTAAAAATCCCTGTTGTTCTTAGCTGAAAACACTAGATGTCACAGCTTCAAAAGTGAGACATTGTACAAAGAAAGAAGCAACTTGATATGCCTGGGATAGTGAAAAAAAAAAACCAAAAACAAATACTTCAAAACTAATAAAAGTAAAGTCTACTAAAATCCTTCGTAAAATGGAGATTCACTGCATAGGAAGGTTGAAAAATAAAAGGGTATGGTTTTAGGGTTTTTTGTTAGTATCAAAATAGGGCTATCAACAAGTCTCTGCAGAGGCAGAATAAAGCCTTGAGTTATCAAGTTTAAGGTGAACATAGAATTTCGTGGAGGTACTTATTTCACTTAGTTTTATTTATGGAATAGCAGTTTTTCAAGTAGAACCATATTCATTTGTTAATGGAGTCTGTATGAAATATATCGCAGTGCCAAAGTCCAGTTCCTTTCCTTTTCTCATGCCCAAGAACTGTTAAGAGTGGGGGTGAAGAAGGATGTTAGAGTAATTGGGAGTTGACTACCAATCCAGAGCATCCGGAACAATTCTTGACTTTATAGAATGAGCTATTTTTCAGACCTGTTATGTACTGAATCATGAAGAAGTTCAAATATGCAAAATTTCTCTACATTACTCTGTCTTAGTAACCAATTTGTATTTTGTTAAGCTATAGAATTCCATTCTTTTTGTGACTTCAGTGAAACTTTCAAACCTGTCAGAAATAACCTTCTTAGTTTTTACCTGAAAATATATATATTTTTAAATTGTAACTGTTCTGCATGTGTATCCATCCGGAAGAGAATGATGTTTCAGTACAGACATCCTGGCTGACACATGCATTGCATGAGTTCTGATCTATGTGTGCATATGCTGCATCAGCTTGTCAGTTACTTCCTCCTTGATTTTTTTTTTTTCAGTTAGCTTTGGGAGCAAGAGTCTTATTGTTCCTGTGCTTTCTTCACAAGTCAAGTGTTTTGGTTTTTTTTAATTCTGATAACTTTGGTTTGTCACTACTTCTAAGAAAAGGACAAGATGTGCATCTCCTTCACACATTAGTTTCATTACCCACACCTTTTCAGTTCCTGTTCAAGATAAATCTGTGGTTTGAATTCTGATGTATCACAAGATGAGAGATTTGGAGTTTGTTTGTTTGGGTTTTGGAAGACAGCCATGTCTTTCATCCAGATTTTTCATCCAGAAATTTCTTTGAATGCATCTCCACAGAAATAGTTGCTGTTTCAGTTTCCAGTATATGTAGTTCTGGTCTTGTCACCAATGCTTAGTGAGTTTGTTGGTGCCTAGTAATCATGTCTAGTCTAATGACGTCTTGCTGAAGTTAGTCTCTTGGAGCAATATTGACCTTCCATCTCCATTCATCATCTTTTCCTTGGGTATATTAGTTCTTATTACCTGTGCCAACTGATTTATTTTTGTTTCTTTATGAAATACGGTTTCAAGAATAGAACTATGCATCTATGTGCTGAATCTTCAAATAGCTTTATGTTCTGTTTGTAGAAATTTGGTTTTCCACTGCTCCTCTTTTTTGACATCTCAGTTCCTGATAATCTGTAATTTCAGCCATTCATACTTTAACCTGATCTTAATCAACAGTTCAGGTATGGGCAGGCTTGCTTCTGGTCTTCTGCTGGCTATTGAGATAATATATAATCCACGTCGCTTGCTGCTGTGGGGTTTTTTTTTGATAAAAGGTACAGAAGTTTCGAAAGCATACTTGCAAGGATAGACAGTGAGCCTTTTCTAGTTGTTTCTTTCTTGTCACAGTAAATAATTTAGTGAGGGTGTAACAAAGATCAATGCCAGATATTATAGGAGAGGTAGGTGATGTTATTTTAAAACAAAGTGAATTTCAGTCACATTTTCATATCTTTTATACTCATGAGCGCAAAAGATACATGCATTCTGTAGAGTCCAGCATTCATGCATCCATATATATGTGTACCCACGTGGTATGGTCAGGATTGTTTGAATCAATGTGTAGCATGTGGGGCACAAGGTATCAGGTCCTCCACAACTGCTCTAGATGTCTTCCTACACTGGTATCCATGAAGTCAGTGTTGGACATGCCCTTTATGCTCTTTAGAGGTTGACATTTAAGGGGATATTTGTCTCTCCATCAAGTTCCACCTCTTGAATATTTAGTATTCACTTGCTGTCCCGAGTTCTCCTTATCTAAACCTGCTTTTACCGTTCCAACATCATCTTTCAGTGGCTCAACTCGTCTTGGTCTGTAAATTGTTTAGGTTGCCTTGTTTTACTGATTGGGTGTCTCCAACGAAGTGTTGCATGAAGTGCTGTGAACTAAATGAACTACTAATCTGTATGCCATCAGCATATTTCCCTTACATCTCTTCTGCTATGCTGTCTGGTGCTTCCACATTCATACTTTTCCATTTTTTCTCTAACACTTTTAATTTATCTGTTAGTTATTCAAGGAGTTTTCTTATGCAGAAGTCTATATTAACTTACTATCAAAACAAGCTACTTGCAGGTTACATCTTGATATCATATCATGCTTCTACAGATTTGCAATATAGTAATAATAATGTTCCATTTCATGTGCACGTGTAACCCAAAGTGCTGTAAAAAGTGGTGGTACTATAGCATCAGCGAACAGTTATGTGTTCACAGGAGCCAAAACATAGATTTAGACCAGGAAAGCTCTTTCAGGACATGCATATTCCTGTGGTTAATGAATGTATCATCTGCAGTAAAAGTTCATTGGTTCCATCTACCTGATGCAATATGTGAGAAAGAAACAAGAATCTAAAGCACCATTGCTTTTCATATGGATGATGTAAATATAGAATTGCCTTTAAGTTGTATGTTCTTTAGTGAGTGTACTAGTAGTCCCTAACGTCCAATTTCACTTCTGAAAAGTTGAATGGCACCTCTTGAATCTTACCTCTTATTTTGGGCAATACTCAGTACAATTGAGTGTTGTAATATGTAATACAAGCTGAGTGCAAACTAACCAAGTTGCCCTTGTGCCACTGTTGGCCCTTTAGCTTAAATAGACCAATCTTTTCTTGGTCATGTATTCCTCCTCAGATAGACTTATAAAGGAGATGCATAGAAACTTCCAGATCTCATTTTCATGAATTAACTAAGTCAAACGTCTTCACTTTCATCCTTTAAAGAAAAAAAAATAACACCAAAAAAACCCAACCTCCTTCAAAAGTCTTTTTCTGCATTTGTTTCAGATTTTGCCTTCCTTGGAGTGATCAAATTTGCTTATGTGAGATTTACTGGTGCTTGTACAATGGATTTATAATCTGTCTTTTTTCCAGCTGCTAAGTCCTTGACCATGTAGCGAAGATGCTTGTTAATTCAGAATTTTGTGTAAAATTTTGCTCTATTTCTTTTACAGCACTCTTATGTTATCAAATACCTGCTGATGAGGTTACTTTAATATTCTCTAACGATGATGCCTCCCCTATTTATCTGAGAACACTCCTAACTTTTGTGTCAAAATCATTATTGAAAATTCTCTATAAGGTCAGTTTCGACCTCACTCATTTGCAAACTATAGTCATAACTTCTCTTCCATCTGTTCCCATTTCAGCAAAATGTTGCCTTCCATCTAGCAATTTCATTGCCCTCCCAACAATTCTGTTTTTACTTCTATATAGTCCTGTCCTACATTTCATCTCTTTATAAGAGCAGTTACTTCATCAATAGTAAAAGAGCTTTATACTAATTCTCATTGATTACTCTGCCTTTGTTCCCATACTGTGTATTATCATCCCAAATCAAAATTCAGGCAAGGTGTTTTTTTTTCATCACTGAGCTTAGTACTGATGTCCTCTCAACCTCAAATGATAACATTTCTACTTTTTCTTATTATGTTTGTATGTTTAAGGGATCTTTTACTCTTTGTTTTAAATTGCTTTCACTCTATTTTGTACTTAACAGTTTCTAGCTTAGACAAAATAGTATCTTTTAACTTCATGTCTGCCATGCTTTCAGTCCAGACCTAGTAGCATTCTTGGCATAGTTTTTTGTTCTTCTGCATTCAAAAAAACAAAGTCAAAGTATTTCAAGAGTTTATTTTTGCTGTCTGTGTCAAAGTGTCTTCGATTAGAATGGTACTTTTGCAAAAGGTTCATGAAAGATGGTCATTTGTCTCCTTTGGTAGGTAAAGCTGTTGCCAGTACTGAAAGTATATTTTCCAAGATCAGTGTTAATTGAATTGAGTACCTGTTCACTTTGGATTTACTAATTTTTAGTATCTATACTAAAAATTCTCATTTGAGAGCTAATCTATCTTTATGTATTCAAGCAATTAGGCTATTTCATTATAGTATAAAAATGCGAAGCCGTTCTTGGTCTGATGTGATAAAAAAAAACCCCAACTCTCCAAGAAGTTAGTAGTTTATCTAAAAAACAGATTGAACCTGAATGCAAGGCTCCAGGCCATTTACTCTAGGGTACTCTAGTTTGTGTTGTCTCCTCATTTTGCATGGATCTTACAAGATAACCTTCACAGGACATGGGAGATGTAGAACTTATCTCAATTTTGAGGTTTTTTCATAATAACTGTTTTATATCAAGTTCTCATTTCTGGTATCTTTTTTGCCCAAGAAGATAGGCTTTCTGTTTTACAAAATCTAGATCTCAAAATCATGTTACCCTTGCATTTATAGGTCAGCAGAATGACGTGTTAAATGTGAATACAGTCATTCATCTGTTTCTTTCCAAAACAGAAAAGACAGGACATTGTCTTTTAGAACTTACCCCAAGCAATTGCTATCAGATTTTGAGAGTTTCATTCATTAAGTAGATTCTTACATCATATTGGTTACCCGCTTTTTTGAACCGTAGCTAATTTTAGCAGCTATTATACCAGACAGTTTTGGGAAAAGGTACAAGGTGCTTTCTCTTTGGCATTCTTCTGCCATGCATTATTTCCTGGCTGGAAAAGGAGGGCATTGATGCTACTTAGGATGTGGTCTAATGTTTTTACCTGTTGGTGTGTATAACCCTCATTCTGTGCCTCTCTATTCCTCAGGATGATTTAAATAAAAACTAAAAACGTCTGTGTGCATGCGTCTATGCATAATCTTTTATCACAGCTAAGCCTGTGTACTGTGCAACCATGGCAGAGAAATATGCATGCACTATGTCAGTGCTGCTTTACTTGCTCTTTTGTTGTGATTCCACTCTATCTGTTCTGAGTGCAGTAAATGACAGTTTAGAGTACCTCAAATAAGCAGTAGTCATTAAGCAATGAGGTGAGGTAAGCACTATAGCAAATTTATCTAGAAAGGTTGGAAAACATTATTGTAATACCTACATACCAAGATACCAAGTCCATTCCATTAAATAGTCCTGTTAAATTCTAATAGTCACTAAGCATCGAACAAATAGTACTAGGAAATGAGATAACAAAGGTGATGGAAAAGGTAATAGATTTCAGAATCAAAAGAACAGTTGTCACAATAAACAGCCATTCTAAATTTGATAATACAGTTCGTGCTGTTAAATTCAACTTCATCTGCTTACACTTCTACCTACCTCCTTTCTCACAGCGTATGTTAGAAGACCTAAATTTTATAATTCATGGAGGAGGTCAGTGCTTATCCAACCCTGCATTCTGTATCTGCAAGGAGAACTTAGTACGTGCCAAGTGCATTGCCTGCATTTGAGAAAATTCTTATTCAATTGTGCCACTTTTTGTTTAACAAAATATTGATCATAGGTTGTTCTCTCTGTTTCAATATTCTGTCTGCAACAAGAGCACTGCAATGCTCGAGGGAGTTGTCCCATTTTGAACATCAGCAATCTGTTTAACTAGTTTTGCTTGTTCCCAGGAGAGATTGTGTAAGAAAATAGTATTTCATTTTTTCCACATTTCTGCCTTGTAAAAGTATTCAACTGTTGCAGCACAAATCATGTCAAAATTTTGATGACATTTTACAATGTGAGTTCAAAATTGTGTGACCATGAAGATATTGTGCCATTCATAGGTGCCTCAAGATTAGGTGTCAGAATATGTTCAAATGATTTATAGCGATGACAGTCCAAGTGAGTCCCCAAATTTATCTTAAATGTCAAAATTTATCTTAAATGTCTGAAATTAATTGCCTCTCTTTTTCTGACCAATTTAGTTCCATTTTAAAAGGCAAAATACATGTTGTCTCTTTAACAGGAGCATTTATGAATAGGGTGGAATTTAATTTCTTTAATTAGGCTTAAACAGTATATTTGCTTGAAAGGAAGTGGTTATCTACTTCTGATTACTTTCACAGTAGCACTGCATATTCTTGGACAAGAATTTCTGTAGGCATTTATCGATATGTACATTTACTGAAACCTGCATATATTTCAGTAAAGAGTTTTTTATTTAAACCAGCAACAGTGGTGACTGCAGGAATGTATTGATGGGAAAAGTCTGTGACAAATTAGGGATCCTTAAGGTGAAAAATTCAAAGTGCTTACATTTGGAACATAATTCCCTTCAGTAACTGTGTTGGAAACTGGGCCTCCCACTTGAATGCCCTGCAGTAGATTTATGGAAATCATCTCAAAAGAAGCAGTAACAAGTTTGGCAAAATTTCAAAAGAGCTGTTGGCAATCTCTTTTAAATTTGCACCATTCATTACAGTTTATTTATTAAGACTACTTTTTTTTCTTTTAAAAATAGTTTTTCAAAATGCAAGGAATGCCTTTGAGCAAAGAGTTCTGTGTGGTGGCATGGTGGTTCTTCACAGCGCTTTCTTTGCATTATTAAGGTCCCAGGAGGTTGTCTGGGACAATGGCTTCATTCACAAGTGGGGTCAGTGCGGACAAAGGTTGACCTTTGCCACTTCCCAGGTTGTTGTTAGTATCTAGCTTCTTAAAGGTCATATTGTTTAAAGCTTCCGCAAAGTGAATTGAATCCCGGATCATTCCACCTTATCTTCATCTTCTGAGATTGTCATCTCACTGATTTAATTATGAGTTTTCTAGCTTTAATGGATACACCCTTTCCCCAGTATCCTTACCAACCCTTCCGCTTCTCTTTCACAGTTGAACTCTGCAGGATGCATAGTTGTGAGGAAATACATGTGACAAGAAGCTCTATACAGATTTTCCAAACACAGCCCTGCCTAGTCAAAAGGATAAAGTACAGGGTATTACAGATATTTGAGAACAAACCTTAAATACACTTGTGCTCAAACTGGTTTACTCTTCCCTTTAAAGTCTCACTGGACCATCTGTTTTCAGAAAGTTGGAATCTTCCTTGTTACACTGAGCCCCAGTACAAACATCTCTCCCTTCATTTTGTGGCTAAAAGTGGCCAAAGGCAGCAAATGTCTTACTGGTTTGCTTTATAACCTACATGTCCTACCATCAGATCACTTCTAAGTGACTTCGTTGATGCAGCATCTTTCACCATGACCTCCAGGGTGTCTTTGAAAGGTGCTAGCTGTGCGTCTAAAACTGTTTAAAGGACACTGCCCTCCACTGGAGTATGTACAGCCCTGTATATGCTGCAGCTTTTAGAACCTCAGTTCAGTTTAGGACAACAAATCAAGAAAGCAGCACATTCAGAAGTGAATTGGCAGTTTGGGAAAGGCACCACCTAGGACTTCCCATTCTATGATTCTATGTTTTTATGTTTTCCTTAAATATGAAATCTTTCCCTGCTTGCCAAGTCAGATTTTTGATATGCATAATGGGGTTTTGGTTTTTTAAAAGCTTTACCATGAGGAAATGAGGAAATTCTGCTTTTGTTTGTGGAGAAAGCCAGAAAATCAGTGGGGCTGCAGGCACAGCTGGAGAGCAAAATGTTCCAGCAGCCAGTGAAAAAATGTTCAAAGTGAGGCTTTGAGAGGATTGAAGGTATTGAATTGAGGAGAAATCTCATATAAATGTTGAATGGTAGAGGTCTGGTATAGAGGAAAGCAGCTTTTGTGTGATGAAGCTCTTGAGTGATGAAGTTGCAGGGCTTAAAGTGGCTTGGAGAAGAATAGGAAGTAGGTTGGAGGCAGGAGGAAGCAATGAAAAAATAAAGGTCTATGGTCAGGAAAAACTGGAAGAAAGGTAGGCTTGAGTGGGTAGAAGGGTTTGGGGGACTTGACCTGTGTGACACAACTTTTCAGTTGCATGACTGAACTCTGAGACAAGCTGGGTCTGGAATATTACTGAACAATTTGGTCTCTATATGTTTGTGCATCCCTATATAATAAAGTGAAGCATAAAGTATTTGAACTTAATTAAGTTTTCTTGGAGCAGTCTCGTCTCAATAGCACACAGCTCTGGGCTGGCTAATTAAGCCTTCTGATTGCCAGCATTCTTTGCAGTGGGTGGAAGCCCTTTGTTTGATTTCCGTGCCGTTCCCATTGGGCTGAGCATGCCTCTTGCCAAGAGTAGCCATTCGGTTTTGTTACTCATCATTTATAATCTCTTCATGTCTTGGGCAACATAAAGCCTGTGTATTTTAACTGCATAGTGAAAGCGAGTACCCAACTCTTGTATGCTCAGAGCTCTAGTTTAAATGAGATTTAGGACATTAAATCAGTAAGAATAGTGGCATAATACGTAATGTTTGTATTTATTGTAGTCTGTTTTGCCCTGACAGTCCATTTTACCTACCAGCTTTTAGATTTAGTTTCTGACCATTAAATTTCACTGAAGTTAATAGATAAAAACTGAAAGAACTAGACTGCCATGTGTGGGTGTAAAATAACCAGTATATTACAAAATCTTCTGTATAAGGACATCTTACATTATCTTTGCCATTATATGTGCTAACAGAGCAATGATTTAGTGATGATACTAATGTACTAATCAAAACTGCAAGAAAATTCCATTACTTTTTACCACTGATAGGTCCACCTGCACTGTGTTTATTCCCTCATCTGCACATGGAACAGTTTGAATAGTAATGCCCATTAAAAAAAAAAAAAAAAAAAAAAGAAAAGAAAAGAAAAAACCTCTTCATGTGAAGGCTGTTGGAATATGTTGTGATTCATATTTAGTTTCTCTTCTGCAAGTTTTTGATGTTTTTGTCTTCTCAGTGCATTTATCTTTAAGATCCTTTTAATGTTGTTTTTATACATCCACCTACCTTTTCACTGAATCATAGAGCATCTCTTTAAGCTACATGAGACTGAAGAGAGGTTTCTCCCATTGCTGTTCTCCCATATTTTGCCTTAGTCAGATTGGATGGCCCTTTGGACATGACGGATTTGGAGTGTACTATGGAATTCAGCTGAAGGAAGTGAACCAAAGTAGGACCATGTTATGCACAGCTTTGCTGTAGATTTCCGAAGCTAATCATTCCTTTCTTGCCATGATGCCCTGCATTTTGAGATAAAATGGTAATTGAAAGGGAGTAATAGCAGGTGAAACTGGAACATTGAGGGAGGAGGTATTTTCTTGTAGCAGCTACAGACTTGTGAATGTCACTGTTTCACATCCAAAAACCTGCTTTAAAGGGAAAAACTTCATAAATATTTGTTAACAGTATGTGTAGTCACATTGGCAAATACCATGTCAGCAAGTTTTATGATTTAGGATTCGATAGAGGATATTAACACCATTTAACTGCGCATCCCCTGAGGCAACTAGGTTAGGAGCATAAGGGAACTTTTAGTTAGGTGTAATGACAAGATGCCATGGCTCAAAACTAGCAGGGACAATTTCGGTCTAAGAAAACAAAAACTGTTTGTCAGCATGGTTGTCAGGAATATGTGGGATAACATATATGACAAATATGCTGCATTTATTTGCAAGCCCAGTGATGCAATGTTCCACAAGTAATATTAATAGTTTTCTTTTTCTTTACTCACTAGTGGTCAAGTGGGAGAACAGTTACTTTTTTCTTATATACAGCAAATAATCTGATCTTGATTTGGATACTGTGTAACATAATCTCTGGCTTTTAATTAATATGATCAAATATTGCATGCCCAGGCCATTGAGTGAGGAACTGAACATCTTTTTAAACTACTGCTGCAAAGAGTTTCCATTACTAGTGTTGCACTTATTTGGTTTCAGAATTAAGTAATTAGATCATATCAACAGGCTTCGTTATTATGAACCATGTATTGGCCAGAATTTTGGAAAGGCAGAATCTTATATTAGTTATCTTACTATGTTGTTCAGAGCTGTTCTTTCTTTATGATGAGTTTAACTGCTAGTTTATATATTTAAGGTTGGGGTTTTTAAATTGTTTTTTTCTGAAATAAAAGCATGGTTAAAGATAAACAGGTACACTTCTTATGGGCTCTATTAGAAGGCAGAGGAATAATAATGAAACAAAATGCAAGACTTCTGCTTAGAAAATATTAATTGTCTGTTCTTTGGTACCTAAGTCTTTCGCTCATCTTCTGACAAGTTCATTAAGCATATTTAAGGACTCCCTTTTACTCACTGCTTGTTTCTGATTTCCCTGCGTCCTAAGGTTTTTTCCACTGGGTTCCTGTCTCATTCTACTCCTGCTGGAATTCCAGCTTATTCTTCAGATATCAGGATAGGGACCTGTGGCTAATCTTCAGCTATTAACGCCTACTGTTATTCCCTTGTGAATAAGAAACAGATGTAAATATAATACATTTTTCTTAACTGTCAGTGCATCATACCTTGCCAGTTTCCTGCAGTGTTCCCTACACAGTATCTTTCTTCCTTCATTACACTGAGTATCTTCATTCTTGCCCTTCAGAATGTTTCAAAACCCTCATGTCATTAAGGTAACTTTTTGCCAGTAACTACATATTGTTGCTCCCGTGTCATCTCTCAATCTACTAATTTAGCTTGTGTTGTGGTATAAAAAATAAGTCATAAAACCTGAGGCAAAAATATTTGTTTTCAGTGCCAGTGTTGAGATTCTTTTCCTTAGTCCTATGTTTTCCTTAGAAGTATTGTTTTCATTTCACAAATGAGTAGTAGAAAAATCAAAGGACTCATTTCTAGATCACACAAGTGACAGAAGTATACATATTTTTCATTTAGAACACTTACATGCACATCTTTTATTGTAATCTCTTCTAGCTACAAGTGTTCATCTATGATGGGGTTCTCATGTCTAGCTGAGTTTCTGAAAAACAAGGAGTGTATAATCCATGCTGGTTTCTGAAATACTAGTTCATCAGTCAACTTCTAGGAGTACAGGAGTTGACTGGAGAGAGACAAGGATATGACAGAATTTCTTTCTGTGGTATTTGCCGTGAAAAAAAATAAAAAAGCTGGTTTTTTTCTTGCTGTCCATATTGTCCATTGCCTTCTGGGCAATGCCCTATTTAATTCCCAGAACAGATGTAGTACAGTTTGTGCAATACACATATCACTCTGACTCATCCCTTAAGAAGCATCCAAGTTGCATTCTGCAAGGTTCCTGCAGAAAACATGTTATCAAGTATAGAAATTCTGCTATGGATGTAAAACAAGAGATGACCTTAAGCTGTTTCCTTGTAATTTTTATTTTCAAGCATTTGTAACTTTATCGCTCGCAGCATACACATTGTGTGTATATTCCTCTATATATTTTTAAGGAATAGTTATTATGTCAGTCATGTGCACCTATAATATCTCCAATCTTGATTCTGACTGAATTCTAAATGTTCAGCATAATTTGAGCAGCCACAATACACACACTGGTAAGTAGTAGAAGAAAAACTTCTTCCTTGAAAGGCCATGCATACTGCTGTCACCTAAAACTTTTCCCCAAGTTTCTGCGGTATGTAGCAGTTTTCTTAATGTCTTAGTTCCATGTCATTATGTGAGAATGTCAGCAATTTTTTTTCTTATTTCTCATTTTTCAAAACAAAATGAAATATAGTAATTTTGAAAAATGTTTCAAATTAGTAACACAAATTAGGGTTCTACTTGATTATGTCTTATTCTATGGGACTGGTAGTATTTCAAGTAGGATATTGGGGCAAATATCTTTGCTCTAACTTCCTAAATCCTGTTGTTTTCAGATAAGGATCTTTTTGCCCTTCTTTCTTATTGTTGTTGGCTTCTAGGTGCATTTTTATGTGTTTTTTAATTAGCAAAAATAAAGCAACTAGGTTAAACTGCATATAATTTAATTTCATCTGTCTTCTAAATAAGCCATATCTTATTTAAGAATGACAGTTGTTTTTATTGGTCAGTGTACTAGAATTGCTTGGAGATTTGTCTGGAGTCCCATGAAAACGTGTAATGTAGGTGTTCACTTAAGATTTCAAAACTTACTATTTTAATGCCAGGGAAGGACAGAACAATTTCTAGAAATGTTTCCAGTGTAATTTGCTCAGTTGCATTATTTTCTTGAAAACTGAGTGCAAGTAAAAAGTACATTCAGTTGACTGTGTTTTGAATATGAATTTCTCCATTTTGCATGGGTCAGGTAATAAAAAACGGGGAAATCTAACCTGTACTTTTGCTGCTGTGCTCCAGAGAATATAAAGTGTAGTTGAATTTCCATGGTTCGTTCAGTCTTTGCCTTCCTTGCTGAGATTTCTTAAAAACAGATAATGTGGTTTGAAAGGGTTCACCTCACTTGTGTGGGACTTTGTTTTACATAAGCTGTGAAATAGCCATCAGATAATTGAAATTTCCAGTTCAGTCTTGACTCACACTAGAAGGATATCCCTAAAGTCATTTTTATTTTCTTCTTCCTCTGCTTCAAGTGACACAACAGAATTTTGTCAATGAGAAGTTTACTTACTGGATTCAGCAATTCTGAGAAGAACTTTTGCTGTAAATGAATGTTTTATTTTACCTGCTTCTAACAATATGAAGCCTTTTGAGCAACTGCCTCCTTTGTTTCTTCCATCCTCTGCATCATGTAAGGGAAAAAACTTATGAATGAAAAATAATCAGATAGGAGATGTCAGGGGGGAGGTTATATATGTCATAAATTTAAAATAAAAATCTAATGTAGGTCTGGCATTAAAATTTTCTGGTTGGGCAGCATAATTTTAACTGGGAATATTGATAGCAGTGGCTAAAATCTCTAGGCCTGGGTCAATAGTAATCCATATTGCATTCTGTCGGGTATCAGTCATGATACTTGCCAGGCCTGATACTCCCAGTTATAGCATACTGTGATCATATGATTTGTAGAAGGCATAGGGTGTTTTTTCTTCAGTTAGAGTTTTAGGACTTCATTATTCCTCATACCCAAATCAGATAAGCAACATGTATATTCTTTCAAAAATGTTAGTGAATTCAGCATGCAGCATATGTGCTAGATTGGTAATATATTGAAGTAAAAATGATCAACAAAGCAAGTTGAAAATGCCACGATAAAGCATCATTTATTCCAGAAATTAGAGTCTGTGTCTTTGTCCTCTAGAGGTGTCTCAGAGAGTCAAATTGATGTCTTGCATGTACTGCTAACTGATTGTGTGGAAATTTTTTTAAGTTCACTTTTTCTTTATTCTTCTGTCTTTTTTACCCATCTTCCCCCATTGTAGCAAATTAGACGGCCGGATGAAAGCAAAGGAGTTGCTAGTAGAGTTGGATCCCTCAAAGTAAATATGTTTCTAACATTTATTTTGCAAGTTTTCTTCTTTAGCCTACACTTTTCCTTTCAAAGGGGGAGGTGAGGGGAGGGAGGGAAGGGTCTTTTCCATTTCTCACCATCCCATCATTTTTATTTGAGTATTCTTATTGCTGTTGGGTCACATTTTGTTTGTTTCTGTGCTACACATAGAACAACTGAAGTCAGGCTGCCAGTTAGTTAGCTTTGAATATCACCACAAATAAAGGACAGTAACAACTTCCTTGAAGTGCCTGTAATTTGGTGATCATGATTAAACCACTTCTCTGATCTGTGTTGTTTGTTGTCTCTTAACTGCCTGTTACATGGAGAAGTGACTTACTCATCTTCAGACTACTGCTTCCCATCTTGAAACATAATTAAACTTCTGTAGTGCTCACACATTTTGCATTTAAATCCGCAAAAGGCCATTACAGGAGAGTTTAATATTTCATGTCTATATAGCCTTTAAATCAGAAAAAGTCAGAGTAAATAAAAAGGAAATGAGAGAATCATGTGAGGCTAATAAGAGTGGAGCCACTGTTTTGCTATTAATTAGTCCCTTCTGCCTTTTTTTGTTTGTATAAACATAATCAAATATTTAGAGCACTTAACAGAACAGACAGATACCTAAATCAGTACCCACCATGCGTAGTGTTAGACCCTAATAAATAGTTTGAAACACAAGACATAATCTATACCAAGATACTGATCATTTGCAGTACAAGCCATCCTGTTAAGGTTCCATCTCAACAGTTGCCTCTTTTCAGCCATCCAATTTTTCACTTTCTTTCCAGTTCATTTCCTTTTAGCACTCTCTCAAGCACTAAATATTTCTCTTTTCTTCTGCACTCTCCCTGCCTTTCCTGCCTTCTTAGATTTTGAGCTTTTGGTTTGGTTTTGTATGTGAGCGTATTGACTTTGTTCCAGGACAAGCCATCCTCTCTGTTCTCTAACACTGCTCTACAGCTGCTCTTTGTGAAAATGTTATTTCACAGAGCATAGAGAAGGGGAGTGGAAGGACTAATTATTCATGTCTTTCCAGTAATGCCACCATTTAAATTGATCTCAACATAGAAAAATAAGCGAGTTGCTGTTTGTTTATACAAGTTATAGTTGGAGGCATCTGCAGCATTCCTCACTGTCTGCAAGGCTTTATCTTTTCATCTTGTGTTTTGGGAAGAGGTTTAAGTTACAGTGTTGATGAGAAGAGCACTGTACATGAATGAGGCACAGTTTCAGTGGGAGACATTCAAGACCACTAGATTCACATGGACAAAAATACAAGACAGCCACAGTTTCTATGCTGTTTTTGAAAATTGTATATGTAATTATTGTGACTTGTGCATTTTAATGGGTCATCACATGGAATTCTAGGTTTAATATATGTGCATATACAGAAGATGTAGTTAATTTAAGTGGTGGGATTCACCTGTTATTTTTATGAACGCACACTGATACTTAATTTAGGATTATTATTTCTGTATCTGATTGCCCAGGATTTAATTTCACAACCCAAAATACATCTTTAGTCTCAAAATCTTCTATGACTATCATTATAGAAAATGGAAAATCCTAATTGAGGTTCCCAAACATGAAAATTTATCTCTAAAATGTTATTTTTTGTGGAAATAAATTCTAGAACACAATCTTACCAATAAATAAGCAAATAAATAAACAAGTTGACAACATAGCAGAGACTCAGTAGCTTTAGAATTATCTGTGCTTTGATCTTCTATTGTTTCCTGTACTGAAAAAAGAGCCATGTTAATCAAGCACACATATCTTTTTTCCAGATTCCGTGTTTAATAAGCTTGTATGTCTGTGTTGTCCAAAGCATTTTGATGTCTTTCCCGAGGCAGTGAGAAATGTGTAATGCTATGATTTATTTAAAAAAATAAAAAACCCAAAGAAGCCAAACATAAAAACAAAGGAAAAAAGAAAAAAAAAAAAAAAAAAGTGCCAAGACAACAGGCTGCTTTTTCAATTCATTTTCTGATGTTTACATGTAGCTCCATCGAAAGCTGGAGGAGCTCAGAGATCACCTAGAAGGCAATGTCAAAGGATGCTCTCCCCAAGTAAATGTACGATTTCACTCAGTGATCTGGGTTTTTTTTTAAAAACTTCCACTGGCTGGTAACACCAAGTCTGATTGGTTTCTCCTCATCCTCATCTTTTACCTTTCTTTCTCTCTTTCTCCCTTTGTGTTTTCTTTCTTTTCTGGCTGGGGTTTCATTTTAATGCATGTGAGAAACCTAACCTAATTGACAGGGCTCTTGTTTAAAAGAATATCGTGCTACATTTTAATGAATGCCAATCAAAATGCTAGGTTTTACAGTAACTAAAAAAAGTCCCTTTCCAAAATTGAAGTTGCATATTGAAGTTTACTGAATATTAAACTTACCAACAAATAAAATAGATATCCTCAATTTAAAGGATAAAATCTTTTGCCAGTGATTGATGACCTTTCCTGAGCTGAAAATTGGTAGAAGGTAACCCTAAAAGCATATAGGTTCACATATGCCTCTGTCTTTGCCTTTAATCTTTTTGCGTCCCTATTTTATCTCACAAAATAGGTTAGTATTTGGTTCAATGCCAGCTATGTGTATTTTGATTGGGTTTTTAGCAGACTAATACAAAAAATCTGCAGCTTCTTTCTTATGCATTAGATTTGTTCTTGAATGAAAAAAAAAGTGAAAAAAGGATTAGGATCTAGTATATCAGTCATGATACCCATATATGTATGGGTATATATACCCATATATATACCCATTTCTCACAGTGTCACAAGGAATGTTTAATAAAGCAAGTCAAATCCAACATAGCAATACAGACAGCAGTACCTCATGTTTAGTAGTTCAACTCATAAATTAAGATCAGCTTTTCAGTAGTTCCACAGAAGTGAATTTAAGCTTCATAATTTAATGTATCACGAAAATTGCACATCTATTTGCACATCTATCCAGTAAAGATTATATGAATAATTTCTTTAGATTCATGTCCTGTTTGTGTCTTCCATACACTGTGGCTGTTGTCATTCTCAGCACTGTCATTCTAATGCATAATCCACTATGGTGATGTAGTGCAAGATAATTTTGGTAGTGATAATGATTTGATAGTTTTTACCCCTTTTGAATGCTTTTGCATATCCAGCTCTATATCTGACAAAGTTGATTTATGCTTATTGTCAAGTAGAACTCCCTGATTATACAATCTTTCGCAGGTCAAATACAAGGAAATTTAGCTGCTACTATATTGCAGCTTCCTATGGGAACAAAAAAAAAAAAAGAAAAAATGAAGTGAAAGACTGTATTTTTCCCTGGCAAATCTTTAAGAATCAATTTTGGGGAAGAACAAACTATGTGGTATTTTAGATTTGGTGGTAACTGAAATTTATTAGTCATAATCAAGACAAAGCAAGTTACTTTACTTTAGACTTCTCACTCTTAAATTCATGAGTTACTACTAGTGAATAAATGTGAAGCTAGAAACAAATTATGCCATGAAACTTTGTACTACAAAAAATGTGTCCTAATCACACATTATTTCAAAGAATGTCACATCAGAAAAGGTTTTAAACAAAAAGCTGTGACCACATTAGCCATGAAAAATTAGTTGTAATAAAATTATCCTGTTCCTCTGTGCCACTTTATCTGTTATTTCATGGCTGTATCGTACACAATGTAAGGAAGTCAGATTGTGAACTAAGAAATTTTCCATATATTCTGCTTATGCCCTTTAAATTTCTTAAAGCAAGCAGGGCATATTTCAAGTACAATAACTTATAACTCAAATCTGCTGCTTTTTCACTGCCTCTCTGATTCATGCTGTAATAATGAATGTTTTTGGTAAAGCAACACATTTGAAGACAAAAATGACTGATCAAAATAAAGAACAAATCCTTTCTTAATAGCAGACAATTGGAAAGAAAATAATGAGGTGTCTGTTAATAGTTCATATTTAAAACAATTTTCATTTCTTCCATACCACTTTTGGAAAGGGGTTTAGGTGTCAGTTGTTAATACTTCTACAATGTGGCAAAAGTTTTGAATGGTGTGGGAGGGGGAGCATGTGGTACCTGATGACCAGCTCCATAGGTGAAAATTAAATTGCACAATTTTGTATATTATTAAGGTGGAACCTTTGTTCCAGAATGAATTGCAGAGACATGCTTTTCAGATTAATTTAAGGGCCATTGGAAATATGTAGGAAACATTGGAATTCTGCAGAATATCCCAGATTCCAACAGAAGTTTAGAAAGCCTGCCAGATACTGGAAAAAAAAAAAAAAGAAAGAAAACCAAAAAACCCTGCCCTGAAAACATGCATGAAATTTGAGTTAATTAGACAGTTCAGGGAGTTGAGTACTTTTCACTTCAAAACGCTGCCTTTAATATCAGCAGTAATGCATAACCATTTACCAAACAAGTTATCCTGAGCTGAGATTTGTTTTTCCATTTCTTCTTGAGAACTTCATTCAGCTTCCTTCAGCTATTCCAGTTTTTTCATGGCTTAATCCTTTGACCCCTCCCAGAGACAAGTGTTTAGAAAAATTAGTCTTCTGTTACTTGGACATTCCCTTACTGTTAGCATTCCCTTTCTGTTTAAATTAATGTAGCTGTAGCAAATAAATGCAGTAGCTACTGAGATGATCAACAATGTTACAGCTGATTGGTTTATATTTTTCGAACTCAAAATAGTGGCTAAAATTGATACTTTCCTATAAGTGTGGAGTTCAGCTGAAATTCAATAGAACAGAGCTGCTTCAATCTGTGATTTGAAGATTTTTGGGTTTTGAAGTTTTTTGTTTTGTAATTGTGCAGGCTAAGAATCTTAAATGCCACCATAAATTCTGCAGAAAAATATTAAGGCCATCAGAAAAAAAAAAGTGTAGAAATTCTGCACAGAGTTCCCACATAATATGCCTAACAATTTTTGTGTGATTTTTGACCAGCATGGTTCCAAATCCAAACCCATGGTTCCAAACCCAAACCCATGGTTCCAAACCCAAATTCTGCATTTGTTCAAGAATTTGGATTACATATTCAGTTACAGAATACATAGCGGAGGCCAAATACTGTCCATAGATGATAATTAATGAAACTGTAATTATGATTTTTGATACAGAGCTCTATCTCCCAGTCTAAGGTCTCCTGCATGCAGTGTTCTCTTTTACTTTAAGTACCTGCCTTGAAGGATTACATTTATGGTGCTTTTATTCCTGGTCTTAATATTCCATTATTAAAAAGCAAGTCAAGGCTGTAAGGCCTTCAGACTAACAAATTGTTCTTGCAGACTTTGAGCCAGATTTTTAGTTGGTGTAAATAGGCATTGCTCTTTTAAAATCATTCTCGCAGTGGAGTATTTCTATGACTGACAACGTGGCCCCTTAACTTGAAAGTTTAGAGGGGAAGAGCCCAACATCTCAAATGTTAGAATGTTAGCTTTACCTAATGTAGTGTATAGGGTTTGTCAGGTAGCATGCAAAATAAGAACTGCCCCCTCTCTCATACTGGAAAAAATAATCACTGGAGTTCATATATGATAATAAATTGACAGCAGAGTAGGTGGCAGATGCAGATTAAATAGATGGCAGAATCATCAAAGGAATTTGGAAAAGTATTGACATTTAATTTTAAAATTAAATGTGTTATTAATAACACAGAAGCTGTACACTTACAAAATGCTGAAGTTGGGCAGATGCAAGAAAACAGTGACATAGAAGTGATCAGGAAACTTAAGTGTGCAGCAGATTAAACAGTCTCATTGTGTGATCCTATTCAACATCAAACAGCAATCACTATGTGCAGAAGTGCGGTATAAGCATAATCCTTTCTTCAAGAACATTAGGTTGAGACTAGAACACTTGAGCATACCTTCAATTTCCTGAGTATGAGACAATGTCATAGGTAAATTGAGAGTCTATGCATGTGTGAATAAGAAAATAAGAAGTAGGAGTGAGTGGGATTAAGAGATTGAGGAAAATCTTAATCCTGTGTGTATAAATATAGGGAGAAATAAAATATACAGGTATGTTACTGGACATTATCATTTGCTTCTATACAACTGAAACTATCAAAAAAAATATTTAAAGTGATTAAAGACTAATAGGAGAACGACTGAAGTTAAATAGTAAACTTAGACTAGATATTAATGAAAATATGAATAATTAGATCACAGGGTAATTTGACAAGCAAAGTAATAGCATTCTGCTTGCAGCAGTTGTCTAAGAGAAGACTAAAATAGGATACAAGTGTCTAGCATACCCCTTGTAAATTAGCATGAGGAGCAGAGAAGATGAACCAAGTTCTTCAGAGCTTTTCAGAATGCTATTCCAAATGTCCTCATAGTTGTTTCTGTTTATCTAGTTGCTGATACTTAAAAAACTGCTGCTGTGATGTTTCTTGTTACTGCGTTCTTTGGATCCTCACCTGCAGACCTGAAGCTAATGGTTCTTTTTCCATGCTGTTGCAAGACAAACCATGGGAACAGTGGTTGGGCATTATTTATGAGAATCTTGGTTAAAGATTCACCCAGAATTTTAGATGAACCCCTATTCTGAGCAAAGCCACACACTTTTCTTTCTTAGAAAGATTTTAAAGCAGTGTTGCTAGAAACAGGTTTTGCTCCATCATAAGGGGTTCTCTCTTTTTTTTCCTTTTTTCTTCCCATTCCCCCCCTTTTTTAAAAACAAAATGGACTGTTTAAGAATAATACTTGATTTCTTAAAACTGTCTTTTCTATGTTTCTATTTGTCTAAAGGAATCTTCTATTTTTGACTTAATCTTTCTACAAATCATCTCCCTATAAGAAAACATTTTGTCAGGAAAAGAAAGTGCTGAGTGCATGTGAACTTCTAAGATGTTTTGAAGTGATTCTGATTTCCTTAGTAATGCTGTCTAGAAGAGCAGACAAGATACACAATGCCAGAAAAGAACAAAAATATTTTCAGAGTACTAAAAAATTTCAGTGAAGAACAGCTGCATAGAAGTATATAATAGAGACATAAATAAACACAAATGTGACTATAGAGTTTTTCTGGATGTGTTATTTTATATTTCAATGAAGAATTATGAAATACACATTTGAGACTGAAGAATATTCATGAGAGATTTTTTTATGAGTATTGTGTTCTCTGCCCAGACCATCAAAATACCTATGTCAGCAAGAGGTCACTAATAATTTATGTGGAAACTCTTGCTGGGTTCATCTTTACCACAAATGTATCCAAACTGCTGTACAGATACTAATTTTGTTGAAGCCTAGGGAATTTTTCTGGGGCTTCTGATAATTCATTTTTCCCCTAGAAAAAAATCAAGAGGAGATTTTTAATGCATTTGAAGAAACAAATCTTCTTAAATTTCATTTATTCAGCTGCTTTTAGTCTTTCTTTACATCCAGTTGTCATCAGATCTGTTACTCTAACAAAAGTTAAGGAGGAAAAGAAAAACAAAACACCAAAACTCAGACTCCTCTTTGTAATTGAAACATGAAATTTTTTCAACCAAAGAAAAGATTTTTAGGTTAGATTTGTTAGGAAAAGATATCCTGTAAATAACTCAAGAGTCCTTTTTTAATGCTTATGTAAGTACATAAGTATTATATTTTACTTCATAGTAAAATGGGCGTCTTGCACAAACAAAATGTTTCTTAAGCAGTCACTAGAACTGTAGTGTTACCAATTGACTTGAGTTTGTGCTGAAAGCTTTTGACAGTGGACAGTATCCCTCAAGAATCATAGCACTTTACATTGCTTAGGGACATACTCTGCAGGTTTCTGCTGACCTATATCTGGCCATTAGTCATTTACCTTCGCAAGTTATTCTGGTTTTTGGGGCAGTGAGATTGAAGAAAATCTTCCGTTATCAAAATCCTAGTTCTGAGCATCTAAAAACATAAAGATATACAAGGAAGAATAGGGCTTCTAATAGGTTTTCACATTGTACCCTTTGCAGAGTTAGAAAAAAACTAGTAGTTTTAAATGAAGTAGAATGGTAAAGCTTGATCTTAGAGTACCATATTGTCTCAAAGATAGTGTTGTTAGCTATTTAAAGGAGGAAGGATTGATAGTTGCTTTCAGATTCATTATTAATTATTTTACAAACAGCACTTTTTTTTTTTTTTCTTTTAAGAAGCTTCCACCTTAAAAGGCATAAATTTGGAGTTTCTGAAATAGCTGGTCATGGAAACTTAATGAACCCCCTACTACTATCTCAGTGCTGGAACCACCTATACAGAAAACCTCCTGAGATCCTTACTGTGCCACCATTTCCTTTTTAACAATGTCTTCTTTTCCCCACTGCACAACCAGGCTCGGCTCCCTTCGTGCTCATCCACCTATAGTGTTTCTGAGGTATACTTTGCACGTGTTCTCTCACACAGTCAACCTGCTCGCCCATCACTCTTTTTGCTTTCATTTACTTTCTTCTTTATTTTGTGTTGCACTTCTGCACAAGTGGGTAGAAATCAGCTGGGGAGGAGCAGATTTTGCATGATCAGTCTGCAACCATGTTCAATGTGGTTTTAAAATCACTGTACCAGTCTGGGACAGTCATGATGTATAGTCTAGCAAGGCAACTGCTACATAACATAACATAAATTAGATGGTAAAAGCATCCTTAATTATCTCTTACTTTAAATAAAAATAATTAATTTACAGATATCCAGGCTGCAAAATGCGTCAGGGGTTAGTCTGATCCATTTTCAGCCAATGAAACTGGAAAAACTCTGTAAAGATGGCCATCACATTATGATTACTGGCTACCTATCTAAATGCAGGTGGGTTTATGATGCCTTAAGTTCATTGCTAATTCCCGTAACTCTGGCTTGGGTCACTACCTGCCAAAATGCATACACTGTTGTAAATACTTCCATGTTGGCTTCATGACAGTCTTCTGTAATAAGGTATAGTACCATCTTAGCAAGAACTGAAAAGAAAAATACATTCAATTGTAATTACGATAGGAAGGAAAAGGAAAAAGATGTTATGATAAACTAGACTTCACAACATCATGGGATAAAAACAGTTTATAAAATACTGTCAAATTAATATCCATGACCCACTGTGTAAAGATTAGGCTTCAGCATGTTATAATTGATTAATGGATGAGTATCAAAAAGATGGACTTAAGGTTTTCTGCAGTACTGAATCACTCTTGAGCATATACAGTTAGTTGTTCTGTATCTTAAAAGAATCCCTTAACTTGACAAGATCTCATAAAAAGATGACAGTTAATGCTATCTCACACTGTGGGCCCAGTTCTAGACCTGATGTGAATGTTGTGTCAATGAGCATCATCAAAAATGTAAGCATAAGGAGCTCACTTACTCAATCACTTTGTCCCTAAGCAGGAAGATCAGTGTGTAAGCAATACCTTGCTGATACGTGTCTAATTTGTTCTCAAAAGCTTCAGCTTCTCAAGCCATCATTCCTCGCACTTCCTTATCCTTAATAATAGAAAGTTTTTTTCTAGTTCCAGTGTATGAACAGACAAGAGATCTAATAAAACAGTTTTTAAGAAGAAATCTGCTTACCAGTTTTTCTGCCATAGGTACACAGTTGCTGTCTGACTCCACCAGGAGACGGGTCATTTTAAAGATACTTAAGTATGTGTTCTTAAAAGCACCTGATACATATTTTGCAGTTTATTGTGCTTTGTTACTCTATTGTCTCTGTTTCTATCATGGTTATTGTCAAAACACCAATATGGAATAAATAAGTAATACTACGCTTATATGCATGCAAAGATCCTTTTTTCTCGGCTAATGCAGCAGCAAGAAATTAAGTTTAGTGCATCAGATGCAAGACAGAGGCCATCCTCATTCAACCAGCCTTTCTTCTGAATGATCTGTATGAAATTAAGAAAATGCACTGGATCAACAGGGATTTCAGCTTTTTTTCTAAAGAATCCAACTGTGGTAATTCACTTCAGCAAAAATGGTGAACATGCTTTTATGGTTTGTGAAGTAAGTAAGCCACTTTCAGGGAAATTGGACTCTTCTTGCTTTGATGGCAACTTCAGCCATTTATCCTTTTCACATTCTGGAGCAATCACTGCCTTCAAAAGAAACACAAACCTAGGCATTGTGGCTGGTGACTGGTCAACGTGTGTGGGTCTTGTGCTTGATCAGATTCCAAAATCTGTTTTGCCTTCTCCAAAGCTACCAGGCAGTAGTACCAATTAGTGATCTTGGAATAGATAGACTCTACTGAAACTGAAGAAGAAAACTGGAGTATAAAGTGCATGAAAATTTAGAGGCTGCTGTCCACAAGAGGATGGCTTTGCAATTTGTTGTAAAGAATCTGCTAGCTGAAGTATAAAAGTGGCACTGCAAGACTGCGCAAGCAATTTGTCATTTATACTCTGTCCAAATGGAAGGTCTTCATATCTAAAATACGGATAACATGGCTGCCTGGTGAACCAGATCTTGTGATGCAGCTAAAAACTTTCTAGCTGATCAGAATTTCATGCTTATGAAACATAAAATGCAAGCCCTACACTGCCCTCTCCAGAACTGCACACTGAAGGTGTGAAAAAAAATGTGTGTGTTCTTCTCTGGTGGCAGGATAACACTTTGTATTTTTGAACAGACCATTCAAGCCAATGACAGATCCAAAAGAACAAATAAATGGAAACTGAACATCTCCGTGGCAATTGTAGCATCTGAATCTCCAGGGATTGGAGATTCTCTGGGGTCCATGAAAGATTCATAGTGTAGTTTCTAACTTTGTAATAGGATCTTTCCAGTAATGCTCAATGTCATCTGCTATTATTTTAGAAAGTGGGAAGAGCTGCTAAGAGTGAACAACATCCTAAACTCTGAAAGATATGATAGAAAATCAAGTCCAAATGCCCGCCATGACTTTTTATCAAGGGGAAGAAAAGGAGTAATGTGCTGCACAATGTCTCATATCCGGGGTGGGGGGAAAGGACCACTCTTTTGATAGGATCTCAGTGTTGTTTCTTGTGTCTAGACCTATTTCTGTGGTTCTTATTCCAAGAAAATATTTTTCTTAAGCTGATTCTTAAGCACCAAGTTCAGAGCTTCTTAATTTCGTGTGTCTGAGTCATCACCAAATATCTTTGGGCCTTCAGAGGACACCAGGAACACAAGGATGAAAGAAATTAAATCAGTGCTGTGAGAATTCAGCTGAACATGCCCTCTGACAAAGATACAACGAAAGATAGTGTGTGTACTATCAGGGATTTTTTTCTTGCTGTTACATAGGTGGTCCTTAATTGAAGAAGTGAAAGATCTTCCAGCAGAAGAGAAACTTGGTATCTGTGTATTCTGCATTGTGAAGAATTTGAGGCAGAATTCACTGCCTGATTTTTTTTGTAGAAAACATCCTGTAGAGGCTCTTTTGTGTCTCAGAGTCCAATAATTAGGAAAAACTTTTCACCTGTTTCTTTTTATTGTCATCAGTTGTACTGATGGAACTATGGATGTGGTCAGCTGATGCCTGTTTGAGAAGAATGGGCAGAAAGTTGTTAAAAACTTCTACTTAGCCTTAATTACAGGAAGGTTTCCATGGTTTGTTGAACTCCAGATATTATAGGGTAGTAGTACTATGTATCTACTTAGCCCCAGTCACCACCTTAACAATTCCACTTGTTTGGAATGAGGGGCTAAATTCAGCTAAATGAGGGTTCAATTCAGCTAAATCAAAGTGAATTTCCTTAAAAAGGGATTCCCTTGTGGCAAGAGAAGTAAAGCTTTAGTGCTCTAAAGTGGTATAATAGTAAAATACAAATTCGTATTCACTTTGAGCTTTACAATATGCCTTAAATTCTCCCCCCTTTATGAACACCAGTTAGCTTCATGCCTGCAATTTTTGTAAATATTAGCAGGACTACTTAAATTATTTTTCTAAGAGTAGAAATATTAATTAGGAACGATGCTGACTTAGAGGTTGTGAAGTATAGTATGTGTATAATACATCTATAATCAATTTATTATCCAGTTGTCACAAAACATTTTTTAATAGCAGTACTTCACTTAAGAAATTATTAAATCAGCTTGGATTCACTTACATTTTTAGAAGTACTCTGAATTCAACTTGTGTCTTAAAAATACCACACAAAATGCAAAACTAAGAGATTGATCAATGAAGATCCATAGTGGCCTAATTTAAAAAATTACACTTAGGTGCAATAACCCCATTTTTTACCCTTATTTGTATCTCAGACCAGCGTCTCTCGCTCGCTCGCTTCTGCATGCGCTATGTGTTTGGTAAAAGTGTAATGAAGGAAACCTATTGATCTGGTTGTTCAAAGTATAGTGGCAGCAAAATGTTTACTGCAGTGTTATCCCCTGTTTTTTTAAAAAACAAAAAAAAAAAAAGGTATGTTTTTCAAAGAGGGAAACAGATCTGTAGCTTGTCTTATGTTTTATTTAGCCTCAGTAAGTGGTTAGAACATGCCGCCGTGTGTTGTGAAATCTCTGCAAACTTTCATGTCAGACTTTTCTCCCACAAAGTACATGATTTCCATCAGCATAGTTTGCAATATGTATTAGCTGCATACTGAGTGATGGTATTTTATTGTATACTTACCATTGTTAATAAAACAACAAAGACTTGTATTATCTTACCTGATAATACAGGAGCAGAGGGACCAGTACAGGGAATTAAGTATCAGCAGTTGGTTTGTTTGTTTGTCCAACTATATTGGTAAAATCTAGTCCTGGTTTTCTGTGTGATTTTTTTTGCTGTTGCAAATAGAAGAATGAGATTTTATGTAAAATAAGAATTTGTAGGTATTTCTCTTTCAAACCTGAACCATAAGTAAAAGCTTTCTACTTGGCAATTGCCGTTTGAAGAATTACATCTTTTCTATTGCATTTTACTTTGCTTCTAGTGCTACTGTTCTTTAGGCCTAAGAAAATTGGATTAATTAAAATTCTTTCTTTGAGAGAAATGTGGTTTCCTCAGTGCCCATTGCAGTGCAAAAGTTTATGAAAAACCAATGATCTAGATTCCTTATTTGTAAAAAAGAAAAAAAAACTTTGCTATTTGTATCATCTTAATTCTTGTTATTGGGATTAGTAGCGGCACAAAATGTCTTCTTTAGTGTTCTCTCTACCATACCAGAATAGAGAACTGTTCTTGCTAGATGTCGTATAAAGACAGGCATTCATGGCAGCTCATGTGTGAAAGTATAGCAAAACTTAAAGCTATATCAGGAAGGAGAGTGGATTGTTGCAATAATCTGATCAAGGCATACATGAATAACTTCAATTAATGTCATCTTAGATATTTACAATCAAATTTATTTTGAAAAACCATTAAGAAATGTTACTATATTTGTACTTCAGATACAATTTATCTTTGTTTACCCACTGCTTATTCTCAGATTATTAGATCATACATCCAAAATAGAAGCAAAATTTTACTTAATCCTACAAGTTCTCTGTACATGGTACTTACCTTGTGAATTCTGTCAAATAAAATTATCCCTTCATATTAACATTTTGCACTTTTTTTTTGTTCTCTATTAATAAAGTTCATTTCAAGCACCAAGTACATTTACAAAGAACTATTTAATATTTAGTAGAGTGGTAAAAACAGGGCTTTTGAATGGCATCTCATTTAATGTTACAGATTTTGGTTTGTATATTATCTGTTCAACTTACCAAAATTGTAATACTTTTTGTTGATTTTATGATGGTAAAATGCTTCCCAGCTCTGTATTTATCAGAGAGACAATAAATAGCATTCAAAGTGTCTATTAGCAAGCATAGGCACTAAGAAATTGAATTACAAAATCACAGTTATTTTCCAGATAATGTTATATACATTTCTGTATTCCAAAAACTCAAGTAATTCAGAAATAGTTTCCATCCTTCCCCATTTGGAACTTTAAACTTTCCCCCATTTTGGAACTTCTTTGCTTTTTGTTTCAAGACAAGTCTTTATATTTCATTTTTAAATGCCAGTCTCTGAGTTTTTCCCCTTCTTCCATAAAACAGGGAGACATTTCACCCTGCCTTATGGTAGAGATGTGCAATCATTTATAAAATAAATTAGATCAAGTTAGATTTAATGTAATTTTCCTTTTGATTAGTTATAGTTTAGACTCATGTATGTAATCTACATTTGCATTTTCCAAGGTCAGCCTTGTCATTATTCCTCTATAACTACATCCATTTAAGCAAGGGGTTCTTTTTCCATTTTCCTGTGCTATGCCATCCTTTGGACTATATAGCATCAAACTGGCTTGATTAGATATAAATGTGAGATTTCTTTTCTAGACAACCACTGTTTTCTTTTTAAATCCAGTAGCAAGCTGCTTACCAGCCAGTAGTAAGCTTAGTATTTATTTTGGGGTTCTTGCTACTTATATCAGTTTGTTTAAGAAGCCAGGTGTTAGTTTATATCCTGTTACGCTAGAAATAACAGTCAGTGCAACTGCTCACTAGGTTCAGCTCCCAAAGCAATCTCATTCTTCAGAGGCAGCTTCAGTAATAGAAGCTATAGAAAATTAGTCTGGAGTCTGAAAAGGTAATAAAGTAGATCAAAGCTTCTATTACATTGCTATGACTGCTTTTGGAGTAATCACTGATGTAAAATGCCATATGTATGATGTAATTTACATCTGTTTCTAGTGGACAGTGTCTGTTCTAAGGTATGGAAATCAAATTAGATAGACACAGCAGTATCAGTGACATATAGCTCAGATGTCAGTGAGTTCCCATCAGTGCTCCCTGTTACCTTCCTGGGTTTGCAGTTTTTCACATGCAGTTTTGTAACACAGAAACAAGTATTTTTGCTAAACATAATTACCATAAGAAAGAATGTCCTTATTCACAGTATTTTTCATATCCCTTTGTTTTCTATGAATTTCCAAGGTTCAGTGCTGCTAGAAGCCCAGCCAAATTAATATTGAGATCTCAGGCACATAACTGCTGTGGGGAGGCTGGTGGTTGCCATTGTGCTGGACCCTGCAATCCAGACTGCCAAATTCAAGATGGAACTAAAGGAATCTTATTCTTTTGAGCCTTTGAGGCTCAAAGCAAAATCCTAAATACAGATCCTCTTTCTGCTTTTGTGTTTCTGATCACTTTCAAAAATAATCTCTAACTTGGGTTTGGCAGTATAGTTCTCAGTGCAGCGTTTGCTTGTTTCCATCATCTCTTTTCCATGGCTTATGAACCATCTGAAATCATTGCATTATTCATCCATGGTGATTCTAATTTCACTTTAAGGATTCTCCTCAGAGGAATATAGTCTGTGTTTCTGCCTCAACTCAAAGGCAGAAACCTAGCTCTTCATGCAGTAAGTTCACTGGACTGGATTCCCATACTGAAGCTTTCTTTTTGCTCCCTAGTTTGAATCTTAATTTAAAGGACCTTTATGCATTTTTATACTTGAAAGTGTACAAGCCTGCGGTTCTGGCTGAACACTGTACACATCAGTTACTATAATGTACACTGTATATATAGTTACCTGTGTTTACTAGGTTTTGCAATTCTACTTGAAGCCCTTCAAATTTGATGCTCCTAACTCAAATAAAAATGTTAAGCTTAACTAGAGTCAACTACTTCGGAGTTATACCAGTGTAGAAATTCTGATTGGACCACATGGGAAAGCTTATGTTTTGGTTCCGCTTAGCTAGTTAGAAAAGTAGTCTAACCATTCACAATAGAATTATAATAACTGTAGTGGGACTGTAGTGGTAGGACAAGGGGTAATGGGTTCAAACTTCCACAGGAGAAGTTTAGATTATATATAAGGAAGAAGTTCTTTACTGTGAGGGTGGTGATGCACTGGAATGGGTTGCCCAGGGAAGCTGTGAATGCTCCATTCCAGGCGGTGTTCAAGGCCGGGCTGGACAGATCCTTGGGTGACATGGTTTAGTGTGAGGTGTCCCTGCCCATGGAAGGGGGGTTGGAACTTCATAATCTTAAGGTCCTTTCCAACTCAAACCATTCTATGATTCTGAAATTCTAACCAAAAAAATTCCAACCAAAATTGCTGGCAAACACCAGTCGAAAAAGCTGAAATTTAAAGATGCATTAAAAATCTAAGAAATTGAGTGATGGACTTTTGTTGACTTCTTGGCCTGAAAATTCACTGCTCAGTTGATTGGTAGCTTTTGAAGCTTATCATTGTTTTGGTTTTGTTGTTGGTGTTTTCATGTGTTCATAGTCTTTTAACATAGAAATGCAAGGAATGTTACCTGTGTTGATATGGTAAAGGTAAGATTGTAAGCATGAAATATAGGTTGTAGGCTTTGTTAGCAATTCCAAGTTTGATTAAAAATCCTATCAAGGTCAATGGAGAGATGCTTTTTCATTCCCACAGACCTTGGGTCAAAGGGATGGAAGTCTGTAGGCCTCAGTCCAGGTCGGAACAAAAGTAACAAAAGCTGAAAATTCCAAACAAGCTTCTGTCCCTTCCCTGCCAATATTTGTTCAAATATTGACAATAACTAGATGTTAAAAATACTGAAGTCTGTTTCCCAGTTGTAGCAGATGGGGTGAATGGTGACTACAGCTATCTAGCTGTTCAGGTCAGGAGAAGCTGTCTGCTGGAACAGAAAACATGGTGCTGTAGCAGAAAGCCCTGAATGGGTACCAAGAAAGACTATATTGCATTTTCTGCCTCCCTGTTAATGCAAACTTCTTGTTTCATGCTGGAACACTGTTGCTGGGGTACTCATTTTCTGCATGTCCTACTTAAGACACATATTGAGTGATGTTCACATATGCTGAGTGCTTCAAATACAGTTGAAATAAATGGTAGCTGAGGGGCTTCGCATTCTATAATCCAGTTGTGAGCACATCAAGTTAAATTTAGTTTAGATGTCTCTGGGTCTCAGTTTCTTGTTTGGAAAATCAACTTATCCCTCTGCTTTATGAAAGATTTTGTAAAAATAAGTTCCTTCATGCGTATTAGGATGTTTTATATTGTAGAACCAAACACAGCAGAGAAATCTATAAAGAACTAAATAATTCCCGATTCAGAAGACAGTTTTGATAATGTTTAGTAAGTAAAACATGACATTAGTTTTTGAACAGGGAGATGAAAATTAAATAGCTTTATCTTGTCTCATGCAGAAGCCCTGTTAATGATGAAATATTAATGCCTACGTGTCAAAGGAAAAATAAGACACATAACATTGATCTGATGCATCCTAAATGTTATTGAGTGTTGTGTTTCACTTAAACTTGCCAATTTTGCTTGACTAAATTTGAATGAAGAGTTTATTTTAAAATTCCAATTTTGAGAGTCATACCATTCAAGAAAAATAGTTTTCATTTTCTACAGTTGTGAAAGTGTCTTTGTTTTAATGTTGCATTGAAGTTTGCTGTTGCTGGGTCAAGAAGCAGAAATGTGAAAATAGTTGAGATTTCATATAAAAATAAAACACTTGTAACAGAAATGAAACTTAAAAATGTCAACCTTGTTAGTGTATATCAGTGGTTAGAGTGTAATTTATGGTATGCTTGAGGATGAGAATTTCTAGTTAGCACTTACGTATTTTCAGTCCATCTGAATAGCAGCAACTTCAAAAGATGGTTTAACTGAACTGGACAAGGAGTTTAAAAAGTCTTATGCCAGTCAGATAGGATATAATTCAGACATCTAGGACATACTTATAAGACTAAGTGATTCATCAATCAAATTTCAAATTTTCATTGTATGAAAATAGGCAAATAAATCTTATTTCTGTGGCAAACGAGGGCGACAGGAATCCCTTTCTTTTGTATCAGTTTGGAAGAAAATTTATTCTCTCTGCGTTTGCTTACAACTACATACTTCTCAAACTGGAGAATATTTTCAGAGCATTTGGAGAATGTTCAAGATTTTCTTTCGAAAAAAAGAAAGATCTTGTTTACAGCTAATACTACAAGTAGTAGAACTTTTGATTCTCCCAAATGTGTAGAGATTTCTTGTGTCTTACAAATCAAGTTAGAAATACCTGTTGGGAATTTGTGAACAAATTATTTGGCTATGTCTCAATTTAATAGGGGCTTCAGTTTACACAAGATGCATGTCCTGTCCATATTTGGGTATTATAATTAATACTGCTTCTCTGAACAAAACCAGTATGATCTTGAATAAACCCTGAACAGCCGCGAAAAGATTACAGAAACATACTGCCTTTCCAATATTTTTCATACAGCATATCTGTGTGCTGTCTCATGCTCTTAAAAACACAAAAGCTAGCTTTTTTAATCTCATAAAAATGTAAGCATTTCATTAAAAATCCTCTGAAGAAATAAACCCACCTCCTTTCTCTTTGCTTCTTTCTATTCTCAACTATCAAGCCTGAGCTGCCAGTTTGTAGTAGCAAGTTTGCTTTCCCATTAGCTTTCTGACCAGATTGCAGATTACTATTTTGTCTCCTTTTTTGCTGTATGTAACATAGTTCTTCCTTTTTTCTTATTCAGTGAGGTGTTCAGCTTGCAGTTTTAGCTGGTGTGTAAGATTTTGTTTGAATCCTCTTCTAGTAATAATCATTTTGATTTTGCATCCTCAGGACAAGGTCAGTTTCTGTTGAGAGATGAATAGTCAGCATCTTACCCCAGAAAACTGCCCTTTGCCTTTTCATTTCCTTTTCTTCCAAATAATGGATAGCTTTTTTTATTATTATTATTATTATTTCTAATACTGCTCCTGTAAAAAAAAACAATTCAGCCCTCGTGTTTCTATAGTGTATTCGTCAGTCCACTTTCGCCATCCTGTTTGAACAATAGTTAGAATGAGCTATAATCTGACCATAAAATTCCATATTTGTGCTCATAGTCTCCTGAGAAACAGTGATCAAAATAAAAGATATCTTTATATAAAGTGTAGGTGACTAAGAAAAAACTCAGAAAAGAGAACTTAATAGTATATGGATGAAGACATAAAAGCATATTCAAGATTTGAAGATTACTTTTGTTCAGTGTCCAGTCTACCAAGCATAACACTTAAAAAGTGGTAAAAATCTGCTCCTAAAATTATTTCTGCTTCAAATGATTTTTTGCTTGTTTCTTCTCACTGAGTCCAAATGAGTAATTCCATGTGTAGAATACTGCATTATTCATATTTAAATTTTGGTGAGGTGAATCCCAGCAACCATACTGCTCCTTTTTAAAAATGTCTTAGTGCGTAATGTCTGCTGATATTCCTTGAGCTCACTTACCTGTCTCTTTCAAAGGTGTTCTCAGTATAACAAGAAAAAATCATTCTGTAGGTTTGAACTGACTTCAGTCCTAATTCAGATACTCTGAAAGAGTAAAGGATACTCTTAAGACCTTGCATATTCAGCTCAGTAAAAAAGTAAAAATTCTGCTTGATTAGGAATGCATTCCTGAAATAGGAAGATTGCATCTTAGTAGCGTTATTCAATACCCAAATACTTCATTGAATGTTTTCTGAAGTTTGCAATTCCAAGATACTCTTTTCCTGTGAATTTTTTTTAACAACTTCATTTTTATATTCTGTATTAATTAAATCAAAACAATTCTCTGTTCTTCAGATTAGATTTAAACAATTTTTTAATGAAACCAACCAACATAATTCATTACATTTTTCAATTTGCTTCTAATTTAACCTTACATATATTGCTTAGAATAACAGGCCAAAATAAGTTTTTACAGTACTGTCACCCCAGTTTGAGACATTGTTATTCATGGTTTAGTTTTATTTTATATGTTTATTTATAGATTCTGTTTCACTCTTAGTAGGGAAAAGGTATTTTAGGCAACAGTGTGCACATCCTACATGTATAAATCAGATCATACGTGATTTGAAATCTGTTTAAAGCAGATAGGTATTTGAGAGACCATTCAAATGGCATGTGCACAGGGTGTATTGTACAGAGGTCAGATGATGTAATTACTAATAAATCACATGTAGAAGGAAGCAGCAGCAGCATGCTTTCCCACATCACAGAGAATAAATTGTCTTCATAAAACTGCTAAAGTTTCAAGGGGTGGTTATACGAGTTACACAGTTCTTCACCAACAGCAAGTTGTAGTAGGTGTAATACCTCATAGACAGGCTTCCCCAGTGTTGATGACACCGTTAGAGGGATAGAGTTCTAAACTGTTAACGGCTGCTATGCTTTGCATACCCTGCTTCCTTCATTACAGCTTGACAAACTCATTCCCTTTGCTGTACCTTAGTCCTCTGTGTCTGTATGAATGTTTGGGTTTCTGCTGGTGGTTCCATATTCTGCATGCTTTCCTTAAAGTGAAGCAACGTGCTTTCCCATAAATGATAAAGATTATGGGTTAGCCTTCTACAGGCTCTGTGTTCCTGAGAAATTGGCTCTTTCTGTTGGTGATAACTCATGTTTTGGTGTCATTGTTCTTCATGTTGCAAAATCAAGTTGAAATGTACTCCCATAAGAGTTAGCTTTTCATATTGGGCTGGAAACTCTTCATCTTTGTGTAGCAGTTTGTTTTATTATAACGACTGGCTTCTAATTGTACCTCCCATAATGAAGAGCTGACTTAATACTCTGTGCTAATCTTGTTATGACTTTAAAAAGGTAAGTAATTTCTCTAACAATTCCTAACAGTCATGATAAAGTGTTAAAGGGGTTTTCAATTTTCTTTTTCCCTTTATTTTTCACGTGAATTTTTCACTTGTAGCATTAATTTTTCTTTGTGTCTTTTTTCTATTTTTCTTGTAAAAAAGCCTTTTGTGGACTGATTTTTATTTGCAGCAAAACATGTCACGTAAATATAAATAAATCTAATTCGGCGCAGTCATTGATTTAATTTTTTGAGACCAGTCATGATTGATAGATAGAAATTGTCATCAGGACTCTTTATTTTGCCATTCCTTTAATTTATTTTTGAATATTATATTTCGCATTCTATTTACCACTGCAGCTATGGGAGAAAGCTTACAAGTTGCATTCCAGCATAATGAAATTATATCTTATGGAACATAAAATCAAATTTTCTTAAAAAAACAAAGTAATGTGAACTGAATGCTTTGGATTTGGTTACATTCTGCCTGAATTATGCAGGAGAATGATACTGGCTGGTGGCCCACTGTATCATCTGCCAAGATACATTGTGAGCCAAGAGGCTGTAGAATGGTCAAACAATAAATCTGTACTTTTCCTGTGAAAGAAGAAACAGACATAGGTTGTTATTTATGTAACTACCTGTGAATGAGAAGAATTACAGTAAATAATACTACTAATCACTCACCCCAGTCAGTCATGGTACTATATGCAATGTAATATGGATATCTTTACTGAACATTAGCTGTGAAAAGAATACAGATTTTTTGTAAATGTCACAAATAACAAAGTAGTGAAACATGCAGATAATGAATGTGATAAAAGGCACTTAAAGCATATGACCCCATTTATGCAGAGCTCCAATGCTGCTAAAACTGTGTATGTTAGAAAACTGGTGGGTCTTACTCAAAATCATTTTACTGCAGTTTTGTTAAAAATAACATTTAGAATCTCAATGTGCAATTCATATATTAAACAAACAGAAGTATTATGTAATAACTAATTTTGATGTTAGTTGTGTTAAAACGTGGTTTGTATTCTGCAGCTGTGAGCATAGGTTGGGAAGTAACCAAGTCTAGCTGATCAAGCCTTTTATTTTATTATCATGGATTCCTCTTCCACAGCTGCTTTTAAAATTTGTGGGAAGCAAATTATTTCTCATACTGCATATGTTGCCCATCAGGTGAGTGATAACATGGAAACTGTAGGCTGGGTGTAAGAAAGCAAAAAGTACATTTAAAGTCCTCTGTGTGCACAGAATTAAAAAAAATGACCTACTGTAAGAGGCTGTGTGTGAAGCCAGCTGTCTTTTGTTACCATTGTCATTTGGACACTGTAAGAGCAAAACTTTGTCAGCACGTTTTCTATATTAGATTTGATCTGCAAATCTCAGCTGCTCTGTTCATTATAAATCTCTTGTTTTTGTCCATACACTAGCTCCACTATAGGTTGGAAGGGCTTAAAGATGAACTGAGGAGGAATAGAGGCTACAACTCGAGAGTAACTATTACTGCTCAAAGGAGCTGTTTTCCATTCGCAAACATTGCTTTGCGCTATGGGTTTGGGCTCCTTTTGTTCCTCCACTTTGTTGAAGACTCTCTCTTGACTTCCATTTTACTTCTTTAGCACTGTCTTTGTCTGCTAACATTTTTCCTCCTTCTCTAGTAGCTTTTATCTGTGTCCTTTGGATCACATATTTTACTTTGTTTTAGTAGATTGTTTCAAATGTTTTGTATTTTTGGGTTTTTTTCCTTTTTCTTTAGGACTGTGTTATCTCACTGAGTTTCGTTCCACAGTTTGCTGAATTGCTTGGTTATTTTGCAGCAGGCCCATTCCTCGTTTTTTCTCTTTTCATATGGTTTTCAGTGAGAAATAAGAGAGCCTTTTCCATTTTAAATAGCAGTCTTACACACATAGGCCCATGTCTCCTTTTGAACACACCATCTTCTGCCTTGCCATGTCCATCCTGCTTCTCTCTCTCTCAGTCTGTGCCGCTTTCTCTCTCTTGTGCTTTCTTTCCTACCATTATACCATCTTTTTGGTCCAGAATTGTCCTTTGGTAAATTATAGGTAAATATTTACTTCTTCCAAAGAGAGATCATGTCATGCCTTTGAAATCTGGTAAAACAACTCTGGGCCAAATTTGGGCATCATTAATATTTTGTTTGCAGTTTTCTTATATAATGTTTTTGGTGGGAAGGAGGGAGGGTTTGGGGGTTTTTTGTTTGTTTGTTTGTTTTTTTAAACAATAGTTTTCTTCAGGGAAGGACACCATAAGCCACTCTAAGTTGCAACATTACTTTCCATAAGTTATTCCATTACAATAAGTAGAGTGTGTTCCACTGTAGAATCCAATTTTTTTATGTGAATATACATTTGGGGCAAGCTGCTGTGGAACAGAAGGAAGAGGTTTAGAAGTTGGGCTACAGTTAGTTTCAGCTTTAAATGGTTTTTCCTTTCTGAAGACTTTTGGGGGTTGATTGTGTACCAGTCTTCATCAGTTGTTAGATTGTACAAATTGAATTTCTAGGCAACTTTTGTGCAAATTGAAACTAGTCTGGAAGATAATCTGGATTCACTCCTTTGCTTCTTCAACAGAGGCAACTGTTCTGCAGGGAAATTATACCCTCAGCATGACCTGTGCTATTCCACTTCTTTCACCACATGTCCACAGTTTTACCTTATTAGTCCTTTCATTGAAATTTAGCAATACGTTAGCCAATAAAGTACGAAAGGGAAGGATTCTGTTCATAACCTCTGAGAGGATTGTCTCCCTGTGAATTTTACTTTAGCTGGGCTATTGTCCAGACAAAAAGCTTTTTATTCAAATTTTACCAGCTCAGTCAGCTGACCTGCTGGAAGATAGACTCCTGTTCAAATTATTTCATCTAAAAACGTGCAACTTCAGTGTTATTATACAATGTGATCTCTTTCCAAACCTGAGAAGAATTAACAAGAGCCAATGCTTCAGTATAGATAAGCTTCAAGATGTGTCATGTTTACAGGACTGATGAGCTTAAGAAAAACAATTATTTTTTTAAATCTGCATGGTAAACAGATGGAACTCTAAATATCCAGTGTTAGTAGAATATTAGACCAATGTGAATCCTCCAATTTTCCCAGAGTCAAGCTAGTGTATCTTTAATAGCACAGTGGCAGCTAAGCATCTAGGAAGAGGATTTGTTGAGAAACCTGTTGTCATTCTCACACAGTTACTTTTTAAAGTAGAATTGCACTGTAAAATTCATATTGAACATAGCATTTAGTTTAACAAAACAGAAACAACTGAGTAAATATATCTGGCTCCAGCTAGGAGCTGTTAATACAATTGTGAGTTGCTTACACAATTGCAAAGAAGAAATTAAATGTCTTCAGAATCAACACAATCTAAATTGAATATTTTAAACTCTTTCTATAATATCTGAAGTTATCAATAACAAAATTTTAAAGCGGGTCATGATAATATGTTAGTATTTTGTCTCATCATAAAACAGGACCTAGGTTCAGAATTACTGTAATGACAATTGTATAAGCAAATATGGATTTTTTTTGTTTAAAACTGGAACTTAACATGTAATTTTGACCACCGTGTTCTTTGATTTTACTCAGTTATCATCCTTAGGCCATCATTTCTTATGGGAGGGGGGAAGGAGTGGAATCAAATTGCTATATCAGATTCTGACCATCAGCTACTACCCTTCTTCTTAAATATACTTATATTATGCAGAATGTGTAAGAATATTGCTGAAAGTATGTATAACCTCTGTCTTAGATCCCAGGAGCTTGCCCATTATATCTTTGTATTTTGCATTCTTGTTAACTTCTGTATCTCATAGACTCTCTTCTCTCTCTGCAGGTGCAGTCTAGGTGCAGCAGCAAGGAGAACATCCTTAGAGCAAGTAAGCGCTGAAACTCATAGCTCTATTGAGAAACTAAGAGGGGTCCTAGAACAGCAAATGACAATCAGATGAGAAGTATATGGTTGGGACATGTGTTTGCAGAAGAAATTTCATGACTTAAAACAATGAAATTCAGTTCAAAGAGAAAATAACAGTGTAATTAGCTCATAGCATTCATGTATTGGTGAATAGTTGCTTTTTATTTTTTCTTCCAAGTTATTCATGTAATGACGTGGAGGTGTGGGTTATTTGTGGCGATGTATTGTAAATGATCATGTGTGTGCAAGCCTTATGGGCAAAAACACTCAAAGACAATGAAAATGGAAATTCTTAAGTTGAATATATATATGATTTTTATTTTTGTACTTGACCATGAAATTGAATGTTGTATTATATAAAACCAAACAAAAAATGCTAAAGTGATGAATTCAGATTTGATTCAAATTACCTGTTCTTTAATTTTCACAATTCCTTTCCTTTGTTTTATGGGAATCTTTCCTAGTCTAAAGTTTGATCCACCATATGTGTGTGTATATATATAAAAGAACAGGAATAGGAAGTTGTTTTAGTGATGAGAGAAGGCTGTCAGGAATTTTCTACGTTATGCAACCAATTGACTTTGCTGCTTCAAAGCTAAAGGATTATTTTGTCATATAAAATGCTGCTAAATGTAAGTAGTTATTTTTAGAGTCATCTGACATTTCACATTAGTGAAAGATAAATTGGGAAGGTCTGAGGAGTTGTTTAATGTCATTTTCTTGTAATTAAAAAATACCACTTAGTAATTTTAGAATTTTGAAAAATATTATTTGTTTGTCTTCATGTCTGTTTAAATATATTATACCTATAAAACAGGAGTTAGCATTTGTAGGAAGAAATAGGGAGAGAGAAGGATTACTAATTGCACTTGCATCTCTTTTCCTTTCTTTGTTAAGGTTATTCATGCTAGTGTTAAACCTGAAGGGACTCTGTTATTGAGTGTGTATTTTCTTGGTTTCTCTTGTAGAAATAATGGGTGTTATTTTTGGTGTTGGAACAAAGTTGTCAGAGATAAGGGGATTTTATCCATTGTCAAAAAAAAGTGTTGAAGAACACATATGTTAGTACATTTTAACAGAACCTTTGACTTAAGCAAATGACACGGCTCAGCACTCCGAATCTGAAGGTAGTACTCTGGGCACTACTCAAAGTATTCAAAGCCTCTGGATTTAGTCATGTTATACAAGTTAAAGAGGTGAAATGTTAGTCTCTGAAGTTGCTAACAGTGAGGTTTAGGTAGCAGTAAAACATAAACATAAAAGGACCTAATGGCTATAGTATAAAGGTTGTTTACTGACACAAAATTCCCCCAGCTTTCACTGCTGAAGCATGTTTTCCGAGAACCTTCCTTCATTTTTTCTTTTATTTTAAGAAAATAGTGTCTTGATTTATGCAGTCAGGATAGTTTTTAACATATATCGTGTGGAATCTGCTGGACTTGCAGGAATTACAGTGCTTCTGAGCAGGGTTTCTTTCTCTATGCAGAGAAAGGTAGGGAAGTTTGCGTCTCACAAATGCTTTCCTTTTCCTTATTTTTGTGACATTGCTAACAAATTACAGGTGTAATAGTGGAAAATGTACGCTTAGAAGGACATCTTACTGTTAAATCCAGGAATGTACTTTTTCCACTGTTTGCACTTTTATCTTACAATAATTTAATTTGAATCATTTGTCCCTTATCTGCTTATGAGAAAGTCATGTTTAAGAGTATGAAAAAACTTAATATATTTAAAATATATCTCATCAGCTGTTTCTCTCTTGGTATGCCTACTGCTACATTAAGGGAAGGAATTAGGTCAGAAATAATTTGTGTTTGACAAATTCACGGTGCCTGCTTTTACCATCATATTATCTTCTAAATACATGCAAAGAAATTGTTCAAGTAATTTTTTCCAGCATCTTTCTTGGGACTGAAAGTGTGCAGTTGTTTTATTTGCCTCTACTTCTACCTCTGAAAGACAGTTACTGTGTTAACGGCAAAAAATAAATTCATTAACAATCTCTCACGTAGAGAGACAAGCATGTGTCAGTGATACTCAGAGGTGGTAGCTAACTGATTTAATTTTCCCTAAAGCGCCACATTTATTTCAGTAAAGTGGTTTAAATGAACATCACTGTGTACATCTACACACTGTAGCACACATTAACTCTCTGCTCTCTCATTGCAGGTCACAGTGCTGTTGACATTACCAAGGTAGCAAGAAGACACCGCATGTCTCCATTCCCATTGACATCTATGGACAAGGCCTTCATCACAGTTCTGGAGATGACTCCAGTGCTTGGAACAGAAATCATCAATTACAGAGGTATTTTAAGTAGGATTCTTCATGAGGATTAGGGTGGTTATTTCCTTATTTTACAACCTTCTTAAGTAGTTGCTCTTATATAAATGTTGTCTGAGGTGCCTGAGACACTACTTCTCAAGGAGAAACTGCTTTAGATAATGTCAATAATAGGAGCAGAAGTCTCCTTTCATAGTCAGGAGAATGTTGATTAACCTCAGTGCTGCCCCCTGAAGGAATCTGTAATGGAACTGTAATTAAATATATAGATGAATTTTCTTCCAGTCTGTGTTATATGCAACAAAGCTAATCATAGAAACCACAGTTTGCCTTAGTGGTTAACACTGGACTTCTGTAGGTGCAATGTAGCTCCAAGCTGCCCTGGGATAGTTCACTCTGTTCTCTTACAGTGGGAGATTCTCGCTAAACCCCCTTTCCAATCTGAGATTAATGATCAAATAAGAAAATACATTATATATGTATATGTGTGTGTGTGCATGTGTGTGCACATGTATGCTAGTTTGCAGGAAAAAATGTTCATTTTGAAGAATACAATCTTATGAATTAAGAACCAGCTTTTCTTTAGTTATGTACTCATTTATTTTTCAGTTAATATACCTGTAATTTTAGGACATAGTAAAAATGTAGTCTTGGAGGTCTGAATCCCAACTAGCTCTACTCAGAAAAGCATTATTGTGTTCTGTTTGGATTTTTTTGTGGTTTTGTGTCTCGAATTAACATCAGGGTCCTTAAATTTATCTTTCAGGAGCACAGTTTCTCTGTAAGGAAAGTGAAACGTTTAAAGTTCTAGCGTTGTGATTTCTTTCATTAACAAATTACCTAATTAATTTTAACCTGATTTATTTGCATTACTAAACATACTACATAGTGTTCATCCTTAAATAAAGCTGTTGAATGTTACTCTGTATGAGTAGCCAGATGAGTCCTGAGTTTATTCTTGATTAAGGCAAAGAATGCTGTAGTACCTCAGATATATTCTTTCCTAACAAAAGAGGAGGATGAATAAAGATATTTTTCAAAACATGACTTTTACATTGGTAAGAGTATTGCTCAGTGCCTGTGTAGCTCATTTAGCCTCTTCCGTATTAAGAAAAAAATAAAAAGATGGTCTGTCCTAAAATACCTTACAAAAGTGCCATAAAACAAAGGTATCCGAAGCAGTTTTCCCTCTTGCCATCATCAATATCTGGTGTGAAGCCCTCAGTTAGACTTTTATTCCATCTGAGTTCAGTTACCTGAACATTGCTCCATGGGTATATAAGATTAATTTTTTTAGACAGCATGATAATGATTATTCTTCTGAAATTAAGAAGAGGCAGAAGTTTAATTGATACTAAAAGTACAAAGCAGAGGCAATCACACTTCATGGTTTAAGCCTCAGAATGGAGCAGTTTTACAGATTTAGTCCAGGAGCTCTGTAACTTCTGTAGAGTTTGGGCATTTTTTTACACTGGTTATTCATTTTGAACTAGCTGATTATTTTGATAGCATTGCCTTTTGTATCACACTGAAGTGCTACCAGGGCAATATTTACAAAATGGGAGCAAATCCATCACCTCTATTACAGTCTGTCTTACTGCTTTATCACATTACCAATACCCTGAGAAATCAAAATTCTTCACAGGACTGTACCAGTTTCACCAGATAAGCCTAGAAAATACCTAAATTTAAAAAGTTGGTTTAACGTAATTCTCCATTTTGCACTAGAATCAGAAAGCTATGGACATACCAAGGGGCAGTTTGATGGCATTAAAGTGTTTCAAAACATCTATTTTTAATTAATCAAAATAAGGTAAAACAGTAATTGCCCAAATAAAGGAGAGTACAGAGGTACTTCAGATTGTCCTTTAGCTGCTGACCTGCTTCATTTTAAATGCCTATGGCTTTAGCAAATAATTCTTACATTTTTCTCCCCTTAATAAAATTCATTCCTGCTACTAGCTGGCCATTTATTCTCTTCTAATCTTGTGTGGCAGAATGCCAGGAACGTACCGTTCAACTTTGCTTTAATTGGTGTGATTTTGCATGCAGACAAGTAGTAAAATGAAGACATAACATGCCTGCTAAAATTAGAAGCATCACTTTTGTGTGAGATGTTGTGCGTCTATGAACAGAGGGTGTTTTTACTAGGCCTTTGGTAGCTGCCTTTTCTATGCTGTAATTTAAACGTCTGTGCATTCTTTTTTTCAGTGCAGGCATACAAGCTTTTGTGAGCTTTCTAATAACTTCTATATTGTTTGTCATTGACAGTGATACACAGTGATGCACAGACATACTAATAGCCGTCACAAATATGCTTTTCTAGTTGCTTTAACAGATGCTTTCAGCATTTTCATAGCAATACCTGTTTCAAAAATTCAGCGAGTCTCCTCATGCTGGAAGATGATACATATGGATGTGAGCATAATGATGTTATAGTTATTATATTTAATTACTAAGTCATTTTTTGTAATAAGTAAAATAGAACTTCCATTGGTAATGCCACTTTACTGGAGCTGGACACTTTCAAATCAAGTTGTCCATTTAGTGTGCAATGTTAGGACTTTTGCTATCCCAGCAATTCCAGAACCATATCAAGTTCCCTATCTGTAAAACAAGTCACGTGCTTTATTTATGTCTTTCTATTTTGGCATGTCTGAAAGACCATAATCTATAAGGTACATATCCATTCAAATTCTTCTGGCAGAAATATTCATGCATTTTCTCATTCCTTCATATTTTTAGCTGCATATTGCCTTCCTATACCACAATACACTCCTAAGAGCTGTGGCCAATATTAAGCAATAAGCTTTCCTTCTCCACACAGGCATACTGTACTGGAATCAAGCAAATCTCACTAGTTCTGACTTTTGTGCCCCTTCCTAGTCCGTCTGATCACACATATAATAAATATTCTTTCTCACTCACCCTCTGTCTGAAGGGATGAGATATTTATTTTCTACTCTGCTCCACATCATACTACAAAAAAACCCCTCTTGCTGGTACCATAAAAGCAAACAAGTAGTGTGCACTTGACTGAGGGTAAAGTGATTCCTATCAGTCTCTACAGGGAGGCTGAGCCAAATTACAGCTGCTAAGTGAAGGGAAAGTGTATGTTAAAATATTTAGAACTATAACAGTGTAAATTTGCATAAATAAACCTCACACTTAAATGTACTCACTCTCCATTAAGCAAAAATGCTCCTAGCAATTGGGCAAAGCTAATGTATTGCAAAACTTCTTTGTCAATTTATGGAAACTTATCCATCATTACTGTTTATATTGAGTCCTCTGGGCTCAATCCATCACCTCTCACCTTTTGCACACAAAATTAACTTTTGAAATGTTATTTTTAAAGATTTTCTAAAAAAATGCTGACTTTTAATTGAAATGCAGGAAAGTATGTATTTTTAAGAGATCTCAGAAAAAAAACTTGTCTTGAAGAAACAAATACTTGTTTTTTCTGTCTCATCCTGAGACACAAAAACACATGCAGAGCTGTTACTTCTGGGTGTGGATACTTGGCATTCAGACCTACTGTCAACAGTTTCGCTATAGTCAGGAACACAGACTTTCAGACTCCAGTCTTTTTTCATTTATGTAGAGGCAGAAATCAAAAACCCAAGAGATCTATTCATGTCCTGTACAAATACATTTCATCCATCAGAACTCACTGCTTTTTACAGGTTTCTTTTCTCTTTCTCTAGCCATAATGATATGGAGCGTGGTCTTTTCTCTTTGTCTTTTCTAGATGGGATGGGCCGGGTCCTTGCACAAGATGTGTATGCAAAAGATAATCTACCACCATTTCCAGCATCCGTAAAAGATGGCTACGCTGTCAGAGGTAAACTCTCGCTTTGTAGACATACAATATAGTGGCTGTAAAGCCGCTTTATAACACATTAGTTCACCTGTTTTGGATCCAGCAATAGTTATTTTGGTTGAGATTTTATTCAGATCATTGCTGATTATGTACAAGGCAACTGTCTTGAAGGAAGATCATAAAGCTGAATTCAGATCTGTTAACTGGATATATATGTATATGCATAAATGTACATCAGTGTGTGCTCATGGACTTGCACCTGTGTTGCCAGAGTTTCTTGGAAATATGAAGAATTCAGTAGAGTAACAGAACATCTGTTTCTGAATGACAGATTCTTCTTCTATTCCTCTGGTTTTGATTTGATCAGGAATTTCTTACAGTTGAACTGACACAAGTCCAGCTTCCTATTTATGAATTATTTTATGATCGAATTAGAGAATTTTCAGAAATATTGTACTTTTACAGAGGCACCTTAAAAGAAGAACTCATTTTTACTTTAAAAATATTGCTATTGCTGTATATAAATAAAATCAGTAGTGTGACTTTATGGAGCAAGCAGTGAGTGGTTTCCCAGGAGACCTGAATCCATCCTCACTTTACCACTGGGAGCTGCATGATTTTGAGCAACTTGCTTCTCTGTGCATCAGTTATTCCCTTTGTAAAGTAAGACTAATGATATTCACCTCAGATATTTATGGAGGAAAATTAACATATACATGATTGAACATTATACCATTACTGATTTCATTGTGGTAGGGGGTTGAATCATCATAATACAATGTTTAAATTTGGACACGGTGGCAAACTTTCTGCTAGGGACATTAAAATATCTTTTTTGTTACTGGCTGCTGAAATAATGGAAAAATGAAAAGTCCATGAAATAGACTGTCTGCAAACCCAGGCAATGGATGTAGTCCAACAGCTTTCCTATGGATTTTATATCAAAATAAAAATACAGGTCTACAAGATGAGCTTGACTGCAGCTATCTGTCATCTATGTGTGTGAGAGACAAGTGGACCAAAATGACCAGTAATAGTGGCAAGAGAGCAGATGTAGCCAGAGAAAAAAATCAGGTAGTATAAAGCTGAGAAAAGCTAGGAGAGGAATCTGAGTAGAATGCTAACTGACAAAGGCTTTGGGATCAGGCAAATGCTGTCTTGCAATATGATTGCTACAAAGTAAGGGAAAGCACAAGTACAATCTCAGTTAATGATTCTGAATACATGGAATAAGCAGAATGATTGCAATCGCGGTCTTCAACTACTTCTGCCAGAACCAACACAAAAGACCCTAATTTTTGGTGGTAGATTCAGGTAGAGTAGCAGTAAGGTACTTGAATAGATCCAGAGGAGGACACCAAAGCTGGTGAAAGAGCTGGAAGGCATGTCCTATGAGGAGCAGCTAAGGACTTTGAGTTTGTCTGGCTTGGAGGAAAGGAAACTGAGGGGTGACCTCATTGCTTTCTAAAGATTCCTGAAGAGGGGAAGTGGAGAGGGAGGTGCAGATCTCTTCTTTCTGGGATCCAGTGGTGGAAGGTGTGGGAATGGTTCAAAGTTGTGCAAGGGGAGGTTTAGACTGGACATTAGGAAGCATTTCTTTACTGAGAGGGTGATTAAACACTGGAATAGGCTTCCTAGAGAAGTGGTCAATGCCTCAAGCCAGTCAATGTTTAAGGTGCATTTGGACAATGCCCTTAATAATTTGCTTTAACTTTTGGTCAGCCTTGAATTGGTCAGGCAGTTGAACTAAATGATTACAGTAGGTCTCTTCCAACTGAAATATTCTGTTCTGTTCTGTTCTATCCTATCCTATCCTATTCTAGTTAAACTTTTATCTCAAGATGTGAGAAACAAAGCTTGTAGGCAGAGATAATATTGACTACATTAATGGAAATTTTTGACCAAAAAAATGAAGGATTATCTTTCAGTCACATAAAACTGTCTGCCCAAAACCTGTTCCACTTCTTTCAAGGTGTATCAGTTGCTCATCACCTATAAACTTTTTCTCCATGTCATTGTTAACGGAGGAACAAAATCTAACTCAGTATCATTTTACCACATCTAAAATAATTCAGCTATTAGGGATCTTTTTTTTCTCTTCTTCTGCTGGATCATCCCAGGATATTTTTTTCAGGGAAGGTCTGACAACTGTGTTCAGTAGTATTATATGCATTATTCAAGGACAAGTAGTTCAAGAGTCGTTCTCCACTTTCTTATTTTAGGGTTTTTTCTAAACCTCATAGATTAGGCTGTTTGGTACGGTTTTCAACTTAAGTTAAAACTTGACTAAGTAAGAGAGATCCTCATCTGCAGAGTTGCATGTATGGATCTGCATCTGCAGCTGATGTGTGAGTACAAATGTGATAAATCATTATATAGACTGAAAGGGCAGTTCTGGTGTCCTCAACATAACAAGGTCATGGAGCTGTGGGAGCAAGTCCAGAGGAGGGCCACAAGGATGATCAGGGGGCTGGAGCACCTCCTGTATGAAGATGGGCTGAGAAAGTTGGGGTGTTCAGCCTGGAGAAGAGAAGGCTGCATGAAGACCTCATAGCAGCCTTTCAGTGTCTGAAGGGAGCTTACAAGCACATTGGAAAGGGACTTTTCACTGGGGACTTGTAGCAACAGGACAAGGGGTAACAGATGCAGACTTAGACAGAGGAAGTTTAGACTGGATATAAGGAAGAAGTTCTTCACTGTGAGGATGATGAGGCACTGGAACAGGCTGCCCAAAGACGTGGTAAATGTTCCATCCCTCGTGGTGTTCAAGCCCGCTTGGACAAGGCCTTGTGTGACATGGGCTAGTGTAAGGCATCTCTGCCCTTGTCAGGGGGATTGGAAATAGATGATCTTAAAGTCAATTCCAACTCTTAACTATTCTATGATTCTATGATTCCTGAAAGCAATTCTTCTCAATATGATAATGTTGTCTGACTGTATGTTCAGGACTTTTGAAATAAACAGAAGATAAACAGAAGGTAATAAAGAGAAGATAAACAGAAGGTAAAGGTTGGCACTGATTAGACTTCATCTCTGGAAAATCAACTTTTGACAGTTTCAGATTTAAAATTAATAAAAAGGCATATTTAAATCTGATCATATGAACCCAGTTTGTCTGAACACTCTTGGCAGCATGCCTGCTGTCCTTGGACGGGGAAGTTGCATGTGCTCCATACATGCTTTACACCACAGTAAAAAGCATGTAATACCACTAATGCAGCTTGCCAAAAGAGCTTTGAGGCAGGCAGAAGCTTGAACTTTGTTACTAATGGTACCTTTGTTGTCCCTGTAAAAGTACAGATTTGGCTAAATTTGAAATCCTGGAGACTTTCAGTTTGTTAAATCAGTCATCAGGCTTTTATTTTCAGAATGGCTTCAGCGAAAGATATAAGGTAACTAGTTTGATGCTAACTCCTGATGTTACAAAAAGAAGCACAACTCAAGACTTTTAATATGGCAGTCCAAGTTGCGCTGTCTTAAGCCCTGTTGCTTTTCAGAACATGCCAGACCTGTAAGGTCATCTGCGCAGTCTGTAACCATTGCACTTGTCCACATTTTCCTCCAAAGGCAGAGACAGAATCTAGAAATATCAGTATTTACAAAATATGTGATACCTCTCTGTTAGTTTCACAAAGAAAAAGATTTGTTCACAATGGACATATTTATAAAAATGATCTCATGAGCTCTTTTAATTATTTGTTATTAATATAATACCTCCTAATCTGCTTTTACTTGATCCCTTATTGCCAAAAAATATTCAGTTTAAAGTACTATAGAACCTGTGATTTTCAAAATAATAAGCACAACTTTAAAGGACCTAAAATGTGAATTGCTTGCAAATGTTTGCATTTGAAATGTTCACACTGACACTGAAGAACTGAGTCTTAGATCATTCTTTGGTTCTCCTGCTCTTTATTTCTAATGTCATCGTTTGTTTGGTTCAGCTTTACTATTTGCATTGTCCATCTTAACAGCTGCTGATGGCCCAGGAGATCGATTCATCATAGGGGAATCCCAGGCTGGTGAGCAGGTGAGCTCAATTTCCTTTTTCTTTTTTTTTTTTAATGTACTTTTCGTTCATAAGATCCTGCTTAGTATTTTTTACAAGCCTTGCTAGTGCTGCTGTAACTGAGTATTCTTGGAGGTGACATGAAGTAGGGCACATCTGTACCTACCCTCCTGCTATGTGCCTTGGGACATGATTTCAGAAAGGGAGGTGGTATGGTTACATAAGGAACTAACAAGGATATCCCAAAATCCTTCCAAGCATTGTGCGGACATGCCTGATGGGAGTGTATGCAGTAATGTTTTGCCCTAGTACAGTGTTATAGGACTTAAGGTTTCTAGTAGAATTACAATTCATACACAGAGAAAAGCATTATTTAACCCCTTATTACTGACAGATTTTTAAAGGGGAGTCATCCTAATTACTGTTTCTGGAAGATGCTTGCATACTTCACACTGATCCCTGCAAAACAAAGTGTAAGAATTCTGTATGAAGCCTTTAAAGAGAGGTAATTATCAGAACAAACTTTTGGAAGCCTGTCAGGAGCCAGGCTTGTGGTATTGCTCTGAGGTTTTTTGCTTGTTAAATGAAGAGTGTTTGTGCACCGTAGCACATATGTGGATTGAGTTTAAGGGCACGTTGGGGCAGCACCCATTCATGACCTGCTGTGCTATATAAATATTCATGAGTAAACACAATTTGTGATTTGCTTTCAAACTCAGGAGTACATTTCATTAAATCACTGTATTAATAGTGGAGTAAGGGAAAAAAAAATATCAGTTATGTTCAGACACTTTTATTATTCTGTCAATTTAATTATACATGCTGTCTTCTGTTCAGGAGAGCATGAGTAAACCCAAAATGTTTCTCCAGCTCTTTCAAGTCCCAGTTTATAATTCTGTATATTGTATGTGAAATGATGGAGAAAAGGAAGAAATAATAGGCAAAACAAAGGATTGGTCAGTTTTAATGATGATTTTACTGTTTGGCTATTTTGACTGTTAAACAAAAGAGTCCAAGCAAAACAGATGTATTTTAAAAGTTGTTTCAGGTTTTAGAAGTAATAACAGTTGCAGGATTATTCATTTTTTTAAAAAATGGAGTTGAACTGCCTCTAGCTGTGTATTAGATGTTTATTTTGGCAAATCATAACAGATAACCAAAACTGTGAAAATTATTCTTGTTGTACTTCCCATCCATCATAATGAATTGAACTTTGGTATACAACCATAGAATCATAGAATAGTTAGGGTTGGAAAGGACCTTAAAGTCATCTAGTTCCAAACCCCTGCCATGGGCAGGGACACCTCACACTAAACCATGGCACCCAAGGCTCTGTCCAACCTGGTCTTGAACACCACCAGGGATGGAGCATTCACAACTTCCCTGGGCAACCCATTC